>JADKLZ010030826.1:0-17393 GCA_021533235.1 Biomphalaria straminea | reverse complement strand
CATAATAAACTGATGTTTTCACTGGAATAATTTTTCTTTGTTGTTAAGAATTGAGATCATTCTAGATAACTTCCTATAAAAACATTTATTTCTATAATCAATCAAATTTTTTTTTCCAGTCTCGGCAAGTGTATTTACTTCCTAAACTAGAATATCAATCCAATCATGGCTTTGAGCAAACAACTTTGAAAGAAGTGGTAAAAAGTTGGACTTCATGCTATATCAGACAGAAAACAAACTTACTTAGAGGTTAGGGCACTTCAAACTTTGATACTCAGATACCAATTCAAATGAGTTACAGTCATACGTGCTTAGAAAATCCATGGGTTTCTTATATTGTACATTATAAATAGAATTCATGTCTTTCAGTGCGCATTAACAGTTTCAACTCTGAGATTCTCATGTATGAAGAGTTAGAGCCCCAGCAGATCCTAGGAGGTACCTTCAACTTTCAGTAAGTCAGTAAACTTATTGCTATTCTCTTTAGGAATAAAATAAACAATTTCCAATGGTGCAAAAAAAAAAAACTCACCATATTGACAAAACAGATTCTTGAAGTTTTTCTGTGCACTTTTAAATTCATGTGGGCAGATACCTGCTATGGCTTAACATTTGGTTTAATACAATTACATTATTTTTACATTCTGATATTGGAAATTATTTAAAAATCGGTAGAGCAGTCTGGTAGAGATAAAAAACATAGTTGTTTTTTTTAATTTAAGTTACCAAAATATTGTACTTCGGTAATAGTTGATAACTTACTTGAATTTTTTGTTTGCTTTCAGGCCCAAAGATGGCTTTCAGTTTTTAGATACAGTTTTAAATCATTTGATGAGGTTTGTAGTTTTATTCGTGTAAATGTGTTTACATTTGTAGCTTATATACTCTAGGATGGGATATTTTTTGTACTTAAAGTTTGTGTAATTTGAAAAATGTTTTTTTAAGCTTGGGTTGTGGCAAATACCTCTTGAGTCATGAACCAGGGAAAGATTTTTGTGCACTTCGATGCCAAAAGCCAGAAGGAAGGTAAGTATTATATGATGGGTCTAGAAAATATTTTTTTTTTCAAATAAATCAATCTTTATAAGAAAAAACATGCAGATTTACATAAAGTGATGAATTTTCTACACAGACTACATACAACAGTACCAGTGCTTTTACAGTAAAACATACTTATTTGAAATTTACCTTGGAATTTATTCTACAATAAATTGATGAAGATAAATAACCTAACAGTTTTTACATAGATTTGTCATGATTCTTGTAGTTTATTCTAAGGCATGCAGAAAGAAAAATCATTAAAGACTATGATTATGCTAGAGTGCAATAGTTTCAACTCTGAAGAAACATCCAAAACATAAAACAAATAACAAAGTAAAACAAACAGAAAGCCATGAAATATTTTATTTTCCATCCTTGTTCTGATAGCAATTACAGCTTTAATTGGGTGGAGCTTCATTTCATAGTTAATTTATATCATTATTCTTTTACAATGTCTATGTTTCCATTTTTGCATCATTATTCTTTTATACCTGCCCATGTTTCCTCTTTTACAGCTGTTAGAATTACATTATTTTTTCCTCTTTCCAACAGCAGAGAGAAGCAAGTACCTGAGGCTGTTTCAGTGAATAAAATCAACAATGACAACACTGTGCCCTGGATCCCAATTGATCCAACATTAATTACACAGACACATCTTGCCTATGGAAGAATTCCAGCCACTTTTATACCAAAAGGTGAAATAATTGCCCCACTAATCTTCTTGTTTTGTTTTTTCAGACTCTTGTCTTAAAAGTTTTGTTTTTTCAGACTCGTGCTTTGATACTTATATATATATACACACACACAACATGCTTTCAAGGTGCAACAGCCACTGAAATTTGCACTTTTATTTTTTTTAGTGCACTTATGTAAAACTAATTTTAGAACAAGATTTAATGTATGTAGTTCATGTTAAAATCCTCAGCTCTATTTTTAAAATATTGGTAATGATAAACATATTAGCGTGGTCAAGAGGCTAAGTGCAGCTTGAGCTTGGCTTGCTTGGCTACCTAGAAGGGGGCTCGAGGTTCGACACCCGACTCGGGCAGAGTTGTGTTTACTGAGCGCCCAAAGGCAGCACAGGAAACCAGCTCCTAGATACCCCCTCCCCCACTGGTTCACAAATGAGATTGGACCAAAGCGCTCTGAGCATGCTATCAGCATGAAAGTAGCATGAAAGTAGCGCTATATAAAAGCTATAATAATAATAAAAAAAAAGTCTTCTAAACTGTCTACCTATTTTTATGCAGCCTACTGATACTTGTGTCATTTTTCTGTTCAATGTAACTGTAACCTAATTGTATCTTTCATTTCAGATTTTAGTAATAGTAAGAAAAAGAAAAAGAATAAAAAAAACTTCAAGAAAGACAATGATCATCAAGGTCAAGGCAAGCAGCACAATTGTAAAAGTAATGGGAACACTAGTAGAAACAACAAGGGCAAGACAAAGTAATTTGTTGTTTTATTTGAATTTATCAATTGCAACAGAGATAGAATCTCTATATTGTTGTTAATGTAGTATTTGAATTTAGAAAAAAAAAAACATAATATCTTGAAAGTAATTTGAGATATTGTGATATACATTTATTAAAAAAAGAGTAAGAATCTTAATTATAATTTAAGTTTAGCATTTAAAAAAAAATATTGAACTGTTGGAATATCAATGACCTAAAGGATGATAAATTACTAGCAGGTTTCAATAAAAGCTGAATTTAAACATTAATTTTTGATGTGCTGCTGCAAAGTTAATAGTGTAAATAATTTGTACATTGTTGTTTGTTTTTTTATTCCACTATCTTTTCTCTCTGAGACCTAGTCAAAACAAATATCAAATAAAATAAATAAAAGTTGATTTTCTTGAGCAGTGTCTTTTTTTTTTTTTTTAAATATATTTTCTTATTATTAAAAAAAAAGGTTCCCCTTTCAGACTTTGTGATTTAAAGGTCATCTGTTTCTGTAAGCCAGCACAAAGACCAATTAATTTCACTTTTCCCTATCTAATATCTGGTAAACAGAGCAGGCTGGACTCAAAGGTGCCCAAAGATCCCAAAATTCACTAGGATTTGAACCCAGTACATCCAGTTTGGAAGCCAAGTGCTTTACTGCTCACCCACAGTGCCTTTTATGTAACACTTCTTTAAAAATAACATGATATTTTTTTTTACAATGTCAAACAAGAATTTTAAATGGGTTTCAAAAAAAAGAAAAACTAACATTTCATTTTTATTTTAAGAACCACAACACAACTATATTTATTAAAAGATAGTCAACAAATATTCATGTTTTAACTAAAAGTTGTAATAGCTAAAAAACAAAACAAAAAAACAACTTTTAAACAGTAGTGGGGACACAAATAATTACACCAGTAATCAAACAGATTTGTCAGTTTCAAGCAGTTATACATACTGGGTAACATACACAAACAAACTGATCAGTACTACTTAATACACATGCCCATAATATATAACATATTTGTATTAAGATGCAGCACAAGCATGCCTAATCATTTTCAGTGTACTTCACATTAGAAATTCTAATAACCCATAAATAATAAATTATATTTAATTGGCATTATTAGAAATTCTAGTTAGCATAAAAAAAAATCTATTTAATTGACAATGTCCCAAAAGTTTAAATAACGTTTAACATGTTGTGGCAAGGGCAAATTGTCAATGTTTTTATCTATGTTGGGCTGGATCAGCCTGCGTATTCTTACACGACACAACGCTAAGAGCCCGAGGGGCTGTGAGACATGCTGGTACAGCATGGTGAATAAGTCTCTCTTCTTTTGAGCCACGCAGGGTAAAAGAGATGAAGGATATCTAAGTGAATCCAGATATTCCAACTTTAGCCTGGAACCAGCAGCCAGCAGGAGCCTGGCTATGACCACTGCAATGTCGTACTGAGGTCCTATAGACATGGATAGATTATGCATATTAACCATCAGCGGGGAAAGACGAAGCCGGTCCTGCGCGTTAACATCTGCACCATAGGCCAGAAGCAGTCTGACTTTATTAACATCCTGTAGGCTACATGCATAGTGTAGAGCTGTCTCTTTCATGTGTGAGCAGGCATGAATATCTGCACCCCAATGTAACAATAGTTCAACAGTCTCTGACCCTGCCGTTTGAGAATAGCAAGCTATTTGTAGAGGATTCATACCAAGGGAGTCTGTTTTATTGATGTCAGCTCCATACTGGTACAAAACCTAATAAGTAAGAACAAGAAAAATAAGTCATACAAAAATGATGCAAGAAGAAAAAATAAATACTAAATAAAAGATAAGGTTGTGACAAAAAAGTTGGTAATCAATAAAAGAGACAAACAACCAAGGTATATTTCATTTGTTTCTTAAACTAAAGGGCAGGTTAGATAGTACACCAAACTAGTTTATATAAACAACTTATTAACAAGGATCTCTATATATACAGGTTGGTCCACAGAAAAGTAGCCCAACATATAAAGGCCCCTTAAGGAAGCTGGTGGTATCCCTTTCCACACATAGTGCCCTATGAAGAATAGAAAGTGGCCACCTAGTGTATTGACTATCAACATTATAAGAGATTCAGAGTGTGGCCTTTGCTGGATGAGGGAGGAGGGAAACTTTTCCATGTGTCACTTTGTATAACTTAAGCTGCTACAGATTTCAGCTTCATTATTATGATGAAGAAATACCATCATTGACATCTAACATCATTAATATTTAAGGTTCTTGTATTCCTGCTCTCCTAGCTTCTTGGAAACTAAAAAAACAACCCATGACATATGGGCTCAAGGATTTCTGGGATAGGCTTATCAAATCAGTTGAAACAAAGGTAGAAAGACTAAACTAAAAAATGATATGTTGTGGGAAGGGTAAAACTTATTAATACCGGTATATGACTAATATCAATATCAGTGTAGAGGGGGGCAGCACCTTTTTTATAAATCCTCTTATGTGGTTGCTTGCTTGTTTTTTGTTACAATGTAAGAACAAAAATGCTTTCCAATGTTTTAGTTTTTTAAACAGGAACATTCTTTCAATATTTAGCAAAACAAATAAATGGGGATCTAGCCAGGAAAAGATAATTTGTTTTTTGGAGAACAAGATTTGCCCCAATCTCTTCATAAAAGTAAATTAAATAGTTTCATTTATGGTCAAGAAAAGAGCCATGTAACCACTAATGTCTTTCAAAAGTCAGTTACCCTTTAGAGATAAAGGGACTCGAGAGAGAAAATATACAAAAATCGAAACAAAAATGAACAGAATTTGAACTTGATATTTTAAGTGCTATATTACTTGGCTCTTCTTGTATCTCATAAATTATGTACTTGAAAATTATATAATGTCCGTTGACTAAGGGTCCACTCTTTTGACATTTAAACATATATATGCTATTGATACTGGTGTTTTAAAAAAAGGTTCCCCATTACCAACTAAATATATATTGATCAGTTTAAGCTAAAGGTTTAAACAATTATTTCAGCACAATAACAAAGGACAATAAATATATAATGTGGACATAAATATTCTCTATTCCTAAGTGAAAAAATCTTCCATGTAGTACCTGCATGCTGAGTCAAACAACTAGATTGTTCAGTATCAACAGAAGATTCACTGAAATCATTGAGCTGTAGCAGCATTTCCAATTCTTTGTAAGGTACAGCTTCCCAGTCTACACCATCTACCATTCAAACTATAAACATTCAGAGAGACTATTTTGAGAACTTGCCATCTATAATAGGGCACATGATGTTATGGTCATCTGTTTCTGTGGCCCATGGTTAACGAGGGTATTGTGTGGCCAGCACAACGATCAACCACCTTATGTCAGGTATCCAGTAGAGCTTGGTGGACTCCAATCCCAAAATTAAAAAATCTAAGGATTTAAACCCTAAACTCCTCAGTTCAGAGGCCAAGCCCTTTACCACTCAGCCTTATCTTTCTTCAGCCATTACATACCACTCAGGCTCAATGACAGTAGTGTGCACACACAAAAAAATCATATTCATATAAATTAATATATAAATATAATATAAATATATATGTTAAAATAAAGCTACACAGACTTGACACAGAACCTTCTATTCCTGAAAAAAAAACTTTTATTCCTCCAACCATTAATTAATTAATAGTTTTCAAGTACGACACTTCTTTCCTCTATACTCCAGTCATTTAATGCATTAAGATTTAAACACACACAGACACAAATCTTACTTTCATTAATTCAATATTCCCATATTCACTGGCATGAGTCAAATAGGGCCTCTTGTGGACATTAGCTCCTGCTTGAATGAGAAGGTAAAGAATTTCCAGTGCTGAGTCTCGAAGGGCGATTTCTAGGGGAAGTCCTTCTGGCGAGTTGACATCCGAGCCAGCTTTCAGTAAAACTTCCACCAAAGTTTTATCTTTTGTATAGCAAGCTTTTGTGAGAGGAGTTTCTCCATTTTCTCCTGCTATGTTTACACTGGCTCCATGTTTTAAGAGAAGTTCTACCACAGGGATGTTGACTTTTTGACAAGCAAGATGAAGACTAGAATTACCATCGCCATCCTAGGAAGTACAATTCATGAATAAAAAAGTTTTATGAGAAATTAAGAGCTAACAGTTATTATTATTTTAATGTTTTATAAAATATGTTTCAGATGTTCCTTTAGAAATAATAAAAAAAAAATATTGTATTAAAATGTATGACCCTTGATAAATCTTATCTCTGCCTGTTAGATGGTCCTATCTGGGGCATCAGCTACCAACAAGCTTTTACAGGCATCTGGGTTCTGTCCTCACATCTTTCCCATCTGCTTCCACATCTTGGTGACATGTAATTTGGGATAACCCCCTCTTCCTATTTCCTTGGGGGTTCTAGGTGAGGGTATTGTTATGCAAAGGGTGTGGCCTATCCATCTCCAGCATCTCTGAAGGATATCTTATTCAATGGGTTTCCGCTTTGTTCTTTGCCACAGTTCCTCGTTTGTGATCTTGGGTGGCCAGCAGAACATAAGAATCTTGGGTGGCCAGCAGAACATAAGAATCTTTCTGAGGTATTGAGACATCAATACCTGCCACCCTGGACAAATAATTGAATGATTGGAACCAGGTACTCAAAAAAAAATACTGGCAACATTGAACACTTACTTTGTGCTATCATTAAATGTTGACCAGGGTGATTAGTCCCCATTAAAGGAATTTATAAACTGAATGTCCATAAAGTTGATGTACTTAAACACATGTGAATTGTATAGATATCTATATTTACATTATCAGTTGAATTATATTAATATAACATGTAGGGCTGTTTACAAATATAATGAAAATATTTTTTTTTTCATATATTAAAAAACACAACGGACTTCATTCACCAATCGTAAACAAACAACATTTAGTCACGTGATTCTATATATCTTCTTAACAAATTATGTAATCCATAAAGGTTGTCACGTGATATCTTTTTTCATTGTTTTATCAATATTATCACCTGGCTAAATGTTGTTTGTTTATGATTGGTGAATGAGGTCCATTGAAAATGTATTTAAAAGAAACAATGTGTTAGATATATAGACATATCTTTTTATTTGATTTTCTCTTTCTTATCATGAACATTTAGCACTTTCAAAAAATTAACAAGAAAAAAAAAACACTATGTTTTTTTGTGATAGTCTAAAACATAGAATCTATCAAGACAACCATATGCTCAGCATAAAAACCCTTTTTGATCGAAGAATGTTATTTAATACATGGGAACACAATTAACATACCAGGTCATCTAAATGTGCCTGGGCTTCAATTATTTTTCTGGCGATTCCAATATTTCCATATGTATGATTACAAGCAAAGTGTAGAGGGCTCCTACTAAGATATGTAGAATGCTTGTTGACTTGGGCCTGGTGGTGTAAAAGTATTGTAACCAGATCTTCCCTGTTGTATTTGCAAGCTGAACACAAAGGAGTCAAACCACTAGATAGTTCAGTATCAACAGAAGATTCACTGAAATCATTGAACTGCAGGAGCATTTCCAATTCATTGTAAGGTACCACCTCCCAATCTACACCATCTAGCATGTTCATCTTATTTGGATGTTACACAACATTCAAGAACAAACATTGGCCTGATTAGCTGATAGAATTTATAAATCTAGATCTCTATTATAATATGATTGTGACTTCATTTTCATTAGAGTAATGAAACTAGAGTCTAGTAGAGTAATGACTAGAGTCTAGAGTAATCTAGTTTAGATTTAGAGGTTAGGCTTAGACTACTTAGAGTTAGACTAGTAGTACTCTAGTAACCTAGTAGTTAATAGTTAGGAGACTTAGACTTTACTTAGCTAGATCTAGTAGTCTTAGTCGTCACTTTTTAGGCTTAGAGACTGCCTTAGACTCTAGACTTAGACGTCACTTAATTAGAAACTTAGACAGTCTTAGACTTAGGCAGGAGTCTTAAAATATTTATATAGATCTAGATCTACTATATACTTATAGATCTATATATTTACTACTAATGATCTAATTCTAGACATTCTAGTAAAAATTAGTTGAGTCGGTGAGTGTGTCACTGTGACTGTGTGACTCGGAGTGAGTGATGAACAGACGTAGGCATGCTAGTCTTTACTCTACTGGACTCCAGATATTCTAGGTTGATTTTTGTGAGAAAGGAAATCTTAATCCTAGATAATTTATTAGATTTATCATCTAAATAATTCAGTTATCCATGTTTTTTGTTGCAGTCTAAGATACAATTGTTGTGGAGAGGGGATGGGGGAGCATTATCAACATAAGGGACACTACTCCCATAATTAATTATACTGTTGCCAAGTCTAAACGAGTCTCCAAAACCAAATTTCAGAAAAAAATTAAATTCAGTTAGCTTCAGATCAAGACAGCAGTGGCACAGACGTAGATCTACTTTGTAAGAAAAAAGATATTCTACATTGGCAACATAATAAAAGTACCGTAGTCTAAATCTTGCTCGACCTGGTACTAGAAGGTCTAGATTCTAAATCTATGATACTCATACTGTAACTGTAAACTGTAACTGACTATTCAACTATTCATTGTGACTATAAGTAAGTATAAGTCTTTAAAGTCACTATAATTAGTATAATTTGGTATATAATTATTATATTTATATCTAAATAGTTTATTAAGTATATACTCTTATTATTATATAGTCTTAGACTTAAGTCTAGATTTTAGTCTTGTGTAATTTTTTAAATGCAATACACATTATTATTATTATTAGACTCTATATAATTATACACTAGTAACACTAAGTCGTCTAAGTTATAACACTTTATTTTTATAGTTTATATTTTATATAAATATACTAATATAGATCTAGTTTATAATAATTTTATACTCTACACTCAGCACTGACTATTTGTTGTGCTACAGCCAAAGTTCAAACAACTTAAATTTAAGTGATTTAAGTTTAAAAACCAGCTATGATACTTAATACTGGCTATATAGATACTCAGCTATAGTTAAGTTATAGACACTTATGTGACTATTACTATAGTCTATAATCTAAGTTAAGTAGATATAACTATACTCTATAGTATAAGTAGTTATATATATATTTATATTGGCCTCTTTCAGTCATAGAATGACTATGGTCCATCTCAAACACTTATTCATATAAACTTCTTAAATGGCTGTGGAGCCTGTAACATAATAGTAACATTGTTGGATGTGATCTGTTTAACTTTGAGGGGAAAAGTATGTGCTTCTAGTTGACTACTTCTCAAAGTTTATTGATGTCAAAGAACTGTCACAGGAAACTACATCAGATATCATCGAAGCAATGAAGAGTATAATCGCATGCCATGGAATACCTAGAAGATCAGACAGCGGGCCACAGTTCACTTCTAGAGAATTCCTGAATTTCTGTAAGTCATATGGAATAGAGCATGAAATGTTGAGTCCTCATTTTCAGAGTTCAAATGGCGAAGCTGAAAGAGCCATTCAGACAGTGAAGAAACTGTGGAAGAAAAGTGAAGACATTTCTGTCGCTATTAGACTATAGAACTACTCCACTGACTAATATAAATTTGCCGCCAGGAGAATTACTCATGGGACGCCGACCCAGAAATTTGTTACCTTTGAGCGAGGAAGTACTCACACCTAAGACACCAGATCTCAAGGTGGTGAAGAAACACTTTGACTCAGAGAAACAGCATCAGAAACATTATTATGATAGAGGAAAGGAGTTAAAGAGTCATAATCCACTACAAGATGGAATGGCAGTCAGAATGAAACTTAATTCAAAGTGGAAACCAGGAACAATAGTTTTGAAGCATTCTAAGACTAGATCATATAATGTCAAAAGTGGAAATCAGGTCTACAGAAGAAACAGGAAACACATCTGAAAGTCTTCTGAGAAAGCAAATAGATGTGACAATAATTATGACTTTCCAGATGACATGTCAAAACAACTGGAACCACAACTTCTAGAGAGTCCAAGATTACAAACTACGCTAGATGTAGAGCTGCCACTAGACACTGCTTCTTCTAACACCTCTAGACCTCATAACCTTACGTGACATGCTCAGGCAGAGTAGTTAACAAACCCAAGAGACTTGATTTGTGAATTGACTTTTTAGTTGACTTGTTTAGTTTGTTAGTTTTTCAGATAAATAGATTTTCTAAATTAAAGAAGAGAGATGTAACATAATAGTATTATATGTACATTTGCACACTAGCGCGTCAGTGCAACACCGCTAGTGTTTAACGTAATAAACGGAGTTCCTAATATGTCTTCCCTCTTAAACACTAGTTTGTTATTTGTGTACTAAAAATATTCTACAGAGCCCTATCTATTTTGGAGAGACTCTCTCACATATATATTGTAATAATATAAGAGACAAGGCCAACTCAACGAGACACATATTTATTGACAAGACATCACAGGACACAAAATAACATCTCCATTACACTACAGTGTCTCTAATTCCACCTCTAGACTTAGGCGGAAGTCGTTACTCTCTCTGTAAACATTGTCTTCTAGTCCGTTCACTAGAGGTGCTAGCCAGACTTGCGATGCGCAATGGCTAGGTCGTAACATTGCCCCCGTCTTAACACTTTTCGTCCCGAAAAGAAAAACACTGCAGCTGAGGTTTGACAGTTCAGGTGGAGGTCGATCAGTGGGAGCCACAGGCGGTAGGGTGCCTGTTGCCCACGAATCCATCTGCACAGTTTTCCGCAGCCGTCGCTTTCTCTTTCTCCAGTTGACCAGGCTGTTGTTGAGACGATGGCGTGGCCGTTTGACACTCAACGAGATAGTGTCGAGCACTGTTTTCTTCAGCACAGCCGTTGATCGGACACGCCGTTTCAGCAGACCCTTCCGACAGACGTCTCTCGTGAGGACTACAGGTTCAACTTCAGCCAAGTTGCAAACCAAGTCCAACGCGCAGCAGTCATCCTCAGCCAACAGTCTCACGTCCAGGAGATAGGTCTCTTCAAGTTCAAGTGGAAGATGTCTTCCTCTTGACAGCTCCGATGTAGTGTGGGTTGACTGACATTCATTTATGCCAATGTCAATGATGATGGCAGAGGTACACATGTCCTCTTGATGGTTTTCTTGGCATCCACATTCCCCGTGTAAGGCGCCACACTTACAGTTCATGCTCAAGTTCTGGATGCAGTTGTCGAGCCTCACATTTTCTTCATGAGCACCGGCAGATAGGCAGAGGTCTTTAAGGTCTATAGTAATAGGCTTAGACGCAGACCAAACGTTGTCTTGACCTGTCCGGCTCATACAGGTACTGGTAACAGGTGCAACAGGAACAAACGCATCGGGCACATAACAGACGTCAGTTTCTTCATTTCGCTCTTTCCGTTCAAGATCGTCGCAGCAATCGTTGTCACCTTCCTCGTCTTTAAAGTCACAACCACAAGACTTGCCCACAACACAGACACAGACGGCGCTCAAATCCCCAGAGTCTCCGTCACCACTGTTTGTGCAACCACAGTCCTGACCATGCAACTTCTTCCCCAACGAGTCCACAGGCAACGGCTCCCTCATCAACGAGTTTATTCCTCCTTTTACTTGCGACTGAATGTCATCAATTTGGTCTATTTGGCCTTCTACTTGTGATACCATTTCGTCTATCTTGTTCCCCATACTGTTCATTTGTTCAAACCTTGCAACAATACCTTCATGCATCTTGCCAATGAGCTCATAAATATCGGGCTCTATTTCAAATATGTATGTCTCCGGATCTTCGTCCTCATCCACCAAGGCTTGCCGTAGACGAGCTGTAAGCACCTCCTTGGTACCACCAAGCTTCTCATATCGATCACGGAGTTCCTTTCTAAGCTCTTTAACTGAGAGTTGGTCTAATGTTTTCAACGATGTCATTGTGTTTAAATCCTACCTCGTCTCGTTGAGTTGCCTATAAAATCCCACTTCTGACACCATTGTAATAATATAAGAGACAAGGCCAACTCAACGAGACACATATTTATTGACAAGACATCACAGGACACAAAATAACATCTCCATTACACTACAGTGTCTCTAATTCCACCTCTAGACTTAGGCGGAAGTCGTTACTCTCTCTGTAAACATTGTCTTCTAGTCCGTTCACTAGAGGTGCTAGCCAGACTTGCGATGCGCAATAGCTAGGTCGTAACAATATGATATATTACAAGTCAAGGTGGCTACTTTCGCTTTGGTTGTCCCCCGTTTTGTAGGGGAATTCCTGAAAGACCGAAAATTTCAGGTCCGAGTGGGCACCTCCACTTCTGACACATTTGAGCAGGAAATGGGCGTACCCCAGGGCAGCATTCTGTCAGTCACCCTGTTCAACATCAAAATTAACAGCATCATAAATGCTCTGTCCCCTGGCATAGAGTGCTCTCTGTATGTTGATGACTTTGTCATTTTTACTTATGGGAAAAATATGAACACCTTAGAAAGAAAATTACAGTTAAATTTAAACAAAATTCAAAATTGGGCAAATGATAATGGTTTTAAATTTTCGGACTCCAAAACAGTTAGTATGCATTTTTGTAATTTAAGAGGGCTCCACCCAGATCCTGAATTATTTATAAACAAAAAGAAAATCCCCGTTGTAAAAACTACAAAATTTTTAGGCCTTACCCTTGATTCCAAATTTAATTTTCTCCCCCACATTAAAGAACTTAGGAAAAAATGTCAAAAGTCATTAAACATACTTAGAGTACTCAGCCATACGGACTGGGGGGCTGACAGAGACACCTTGCTGTTGCTGTATCGAAGTCTAATCCGATCCAAGTTGGATTATGGATCTATGATATATGGAGCAGCAAGGAAGTCTTACCTAAAGATACTAGAACCAATCCAAAATGCTGCCCTGCGTCTCTGTCTCGGCGCGTTCCGCACGTCACCAATTCCGAGTCTACATGTGGAGGCTGGAGAGCTCCCCATGGACATAAGGATGAAAAAGCTTGCAATGCAGTACATAGTAAAACTAAAATCTAACCCCACGAACCCTGCTTTTGATCCCGTATTCAATCCCATAAATGTTGAAATATACATTCGAAGGCCTAACGTCATACAGCCGTTGGGCCTTCGAATGAGAGAATCCATCCAAAATTTAACCCCACCCATCGACCAAATTTTCAAAATAGAAACCCCACAAAACCCTCCTTGGTTAACTAGTAGACCCAAACTAAATTTATCCCTCCTTAATTTTAAAAAGCAAAACACAGACCCAACCCTATTACAAGTCCACTTTAGGGAACTGCAGGAGAGCTACGGAGATTGTGGCACCATCTACACTGACGGATCCAAAATGGATGGAAAGGTCGCGTGTGCCTGCTCCTTTCGGAGCAAAACAATCTCCCGTAGACTCCCTGATGGATGCTCCATCTTTACGGCCGAATTGCATGCACTGTCGCTTGCACTTACGGCCGTGAAAGCATCAGAAAGGAGAAAATTCATAATCTGCTCCGACTCCAAATCTGCATTGCAAGCTTTGGGGCGGATGAAGACTGACATTCCATTGGTACACAAGTGCCTAAAGCTGTTGGACCAAATAGCAGCCAACCATAGGGATGTCACCTTCATCTGGGTCCCCTCCCATGTAGGCATAGAGGGAAACGAAGCCGCAGACAGAGAAGCAAAGAAAGCCCTAAACCAAGCAGTGTCAGGAACCCAAATTCCCTACTCGGACCTGAGACAAAGTATTGCCACTGCCACCTATCAAGAGTGGCAGGACCGATGGGAGGCTGAGAATCACAACAAACTCAGGCAGATAGTGGCGGATGTCCGGTGGCGGCCCATATCTAAGGGTCTGACAAGGCGTGGCAGCACGACCATGTCTAGACTGAGGATTGGCCACACCTACATCACACACTCTTTCGTGCTGAAGAGAGAGGGGCCACCACTTTGTGAGCGTTGTGATTCTCGCCTCACAGTGGAGCATATCCTCATTGACTGCCCCAGATACCAGGATGTCAGGGAGAAGTTTCTTATATCCACTGACTTAAAAATACTGTTTGACACTGTCGACCCTGGGAAGGTACTGGGCTTTATCCGGGAGGTGGGGTTGTCTTCGAGGATCTGATTCGTGAGTCTATATACACATATTATTTACACTAGATTCTTATCAAATATCAAAATTTTTACATATGCTCTTTTAACTGTAAATGAACCTTAATTTTAACGAGTTAATTGTTTAAACTTTGACCTTTATATAGAGGGAGAGTAGTCCTTAAGGGACTACGGGCACGACATGGCCTATACTGTGCCGATGTGCCCAAAACTAAAACTAAAACTAAACTCGCTTTGGTTGTAGAGGAGCCGGCTATTTTCTGTATGGTATGCTTTTCTTCAAGAGCTAAGGCCCATGTTTTCTTGCTGTCCATAGTCACCGTCTCTCTTCAACCAATTGCGGTCTAGGTCTATGCGTCTTCCCAATGGTCAATATCAATGTTCACTGATTTTAAATCAATATAATGGAGATGGGGATGACCAGTTTTTCTTGAGCCAGACGCGAGATGCCCGTACAGAATAATTTTCGGGATTTTACCTCAGTAATTTTTAAGTGAAATATCTTAACATGATTTATATAGAATCTATAATTTTATTTCTCAAATTCATGAACTTACTGTTGTCATAGATCATAATAAAGAAAGAGTGTCACATAGGTTTGCCCTACTTTTATATAATTTATATACAGTAGAAATACTGTAGATATGGTTATTAGGGCAAGATACAAGGATTAAAACTGTTTTTTATTTTTTGTTGATTATATGGGGGCAAAGATATGAGGCTTAATATGTACATGAAAATTGACTTTATAAAGTTTATAATTAATTTAGATCCAGAGAATGGAACCACCTTTGGAACTATTAGAATTTGAAGCTGGTATCACAACTAAATGTAGATCAACTGTAGCTGATGCAGCAATTGATTTCACTGGTGGTACTCTAGGTAAATAGCTTGCTTTAAATCTAATTAATTTCTGTAAATGCTTTACAGCTTGGTTTTAAGTAGTATTTATTTTTCATTGATGTGCTACTGGTTAAAACCCTCACCACAATACAAAAATATATTTGTGACTTTCAAACATTCCTTCTGACATCAAAGGGTTAATGTCTGTTTATTTTAAGTATAAAGTAGAGATATGAAATGATTACAAGACAAATTTTCTTGGGTCTTGTACAGTGATTTATTGTTAAAGAAATTAAAGATAAAAAGATAATGATTAAATCTTTTTTCATTTTCCTTATGCATGTATGAGGTATGTTCATGTTCTTTTTCTTCTTTAAACCTATCAAGCCTATTATAGAATAGTGCTGACAGCTTTACCAACATTATTTTAATAAAGACTAGCACTTAGTCAGATTACAAATGGTGTTAGGATTATAAGACTTTGTCACTTGGAATATTGCTGTTATTTATGAAACTATTTCTGTTTTCCCTGAAGTCAAAAGTGCTAGGTGTAATCTGCTTGTGTTTTAAATACTTTGTTTTGTCTAGGTGGTATCACAAGTGTCTATGTGGGCCAGCCTTTAGATACTGTCAAAGTCAAAATGCAGACTTTCCCAACACTATATAAAAATGGCCTAGACTGTTTTCTCAAAACATATAAACAAGATGGCATCGCAAGGGGTCTTTATGCAGGGACTGTGCCATCACTGGCAGCCAATATTTCAGAGAATGCTGTACTATTTTGTTTTTATGGAGTCTGTCAGAAACTGGTAAATCTTGATATTTCTTTTCTTAGAAGACTATAATTATATATATTATAGCTGTTCTAGAGCGCTACTTTCATGCTTGTAGCTTGCTCCGAGTGCTATGTTCCAATCTTATTTGTGGACTGGTGTGGGAGAGGGTATCTGTGAGAAGGTTTTTCTGTGCTGCCTTTAGGCGCTCAGTAAACACAACTCTGCTTGAGTCAGGTGTTGAGCCTTGAGCCCCCTTCATAGGTAGACAAGCCAAGTTCAAGCTTACTTAATTCTCTCAACCACACATCCCAATTGTTGACTGAACAAAAAAAAAAAGAAATCTGAACATAAAATGAATTGTTATTGTATTTAAATTAACTCCTGGAAATACTATCTAAATAATTTTCCTATGCCCTGTGTAAGAAAAACTTCAATTTTTTAAAAATGAATACAGTTTTCAGTTTTTTTGGTATGAAGTAAAGAGAAAAACCAAACAGTTGGAATAAGTTAAAATAACTCAGAGCAGTTTCCTTGTTGAAATTCCCAAATTTTAAATTTTCTAATTTTAAATCAACTTAATCATCTTATGTTCCATTTACATAGAGATCATGTTCATTATTTTTTTTGTCTGATAGCTAAAGTAGTTAAGAGAACTATTCACTGTTATCCACATTGTAGTGACATAGCTGACACAGAACTGTCCCTACTTCCTATAGATAAAGCTAACATAGCTTAAAGGAGATTTTTTTTCTTAAACTCTGTTTTAGGTGGCCAAAGTGATGGGAGGAAAAGAAATCTCATCTCTCAACCCTCTGGAGAATGCAGTTTCTGGTGGTTTGGCTGCATTCTTCTCTTCCTTTGCCCTCTGCCCAACTGAGCTGATCAAATGTCGACTGCAGGCTATGAGAGAAATGGCTACCAAGGGTCACTTAGAAGGTGGATTAGAGAGACTCAAAATGTATGTATAACAGTTCACTGACTCCATATATAATCAGCTTACAGCACATAGGAATAGTTTAATGACATTATATATAAGCAGTTTACTAGTCCAAATAAAATGTTTATAGCTTCCATATATAAGCAGTTTACTAGTCCAAATAAAATGTTTATATCTTCCATATATATAAGCAGTTTACTAGTCCAAATAAAATGTTTATAGCTTCCATATATAAACAGTTTACTAGTCCAAATAAAATGTTTATAGCCTCCATATATAAGCA
>JADKLZ010030799.1:13278-29571 GCA_021533235.1 Biomphalaria straminea | reverse complement strand
CTCGATTTCTTCGTATGCAGAATTCAATTGTGATTTTCTGAAACAGAATAAATGTAAAGTACTATAATTCGTTTAAAGATTCAGAATTATATTTGGATTATAAATAAATGTTTGAAAATTAAGTCATGGTTATAAAATACACTGTATTAAGAAATGCAAAAATACATTTCATAGATGGTTTTTAAGATAAATACATCTTATTTCTTTTGCTTTTACATACATGTACATATTTTACCTTTTATATTCACGTATTGTGCATTTGTCTCTGGTGTATGTACATTTATATTGCTCATTGGGATTTCATACTTATGTTTGTCTTGATTTTCTTGGGAAACTAAAAGCGAGAAAAACAAAATATTAAATACAATATTTTCGAACATAACTTTATAGAAAGTTAAAAAAAAGCATATATATATATATTAAACTTAAAAGTTATTCAAAAATGTATTTAATGATTTAAAATCAGAAAGATATCCGAACCTTAACTCTTGCACAAGTCATTAGAAATAACTGTTGTGATTTATTTAGTTAGTTTTAATTTTGGGCAAGTCTAGACTAAAAACTTTAATAGGTCAGTGAAAAAATGGTATTTAAAAAATAATGAATACTAACGTAAAGTGCTTAATAAGTTGCACATACGAAGCGTTGGATAAACTGAAATTAATGTTTAAGTTTAACTTACTTGAAAGTTCCGAATAAGTATTTGTTTCCCTGTAAATATATTTTTTCTTTTTAAAAAGTCTCTTTAATATGTAATCATAAAGCAAATTGTAATATTTGTATCATAAATATGTGTATATTATAACATTAGAACAAAGAATACTCACTTTGCAGTTTGTTCTGAATGTTTTTTCTTACATATTAGATATATTTCTAAAAGAAAGAAACATTTTAATTCATTAGAGTTTCTTAGAGAATGTAAAGAAGTTTATTCTTTAATATTAAATGTGCGACTCTAAAGTCTAAGAAATACAATATTATATTAGTTTAACATTTAAATTGATTTTGTAAAACTTACCGTATTTTCTTCTGTCATAACAAATAGCTATTATAAGTATCACAACACAACAAGCAGCAATACATCACCCCACAATAGCTGCGACATTAATTGCTGAATCTCTAACTTAGAAATAGAAATGAAATGAATATATATATATATACATATATTTTTATTTATTTATTTATTTATTTTTTATTTATTAAGACACATTTTATTATTTTAATTACTTTTTAAAGTTTTTCTTCATATATCATGCTTAGTGTGTCTAATTATAAAATGTAGTGTTGTCCAGTGGTTGGAAGGGATATCTCATGACAAGAAATTCCTCGCTGTCTATAGGCACTCAACAAGCATAACTGTGCTCGAGTCATGATTTGTATTTATTTAACAAAAAAGACACGAATGAATCATTTCATTTATTTAATATTATACATGATTTAAATGAATGTTTTAATAGTGTTTCTTTTTTAATTCAAGAAAAAAAGGCTTGATGCCTTTTTTTTTAAAGTTACGATAAGGAAAAGGAAAAATAAGAAATCCACATAATTTTGAAAGCTATAAAATACGTTATAATTTGATTTGAAACTAACATTGAAGCTTTTTAAATCTAAATGAGACAAATGTTAAACTCTTTGCTCCATTTTGAAAGATAACAAGAGTGTAATAGTCAAAATCTGGAGCTGTAAGCTGGACTTTCTTTAGTTCTATAGTTATATAAGGTGGTTCCATTGGCAGCTTTCTTACAATTATACTTTGTGTCTCTTGACTCGATTTATATATTCTAAAATTGTCAGGCTCAGGATATCCGTAGAAGGTGACATTATAGGAAAATATTTGTCCCTGCTGAATACTGAAGTTCTTGAAACGTTCGTTAAAAGTAAGCTGAAAAGGACATAAAATAAACTAAAGTGTAGGTTGTTAAAATATTGGAGTTATTTTATTTACAATTAAAAACTCAACGCAAACATAAAGTTACTCTACTAAACATAAAGATTAAAATTAAAGTGATGTTATTTAAAACACTTCGACGTCCAAACAATGGGGAGAACAAGGCTGCTCGATTAACTTTTTTTTTAATTGTAGTGATAAAAATATGTTTAATGTTAATGAAAAGAGAGTGACAAAGTTTCATAAATAAACTAAAAAGTATGCAAAGAAATTTGTTTTTTCTTCCAAGTAAAATATTTGAAGTGTATACCATTTTTTGTTTGTGGTTATTATTTTTTTTTGCAAGTAGCATACTTTATTAGAAGAAAACATTTCAAAACGTGATTTTTGTTCTCGGCTTTTGTATGTCAGAACGGTGGACATAATACCGTCGGTCTCACTTCACTATGGTAACCACCTTTTTGCAACATTTAAAAATAACTTCAAACTTAGCATTAAGCTAATATTAGAAATAATAGGTACATTACACTACAATGCGTTATATTGTATAGAATGCCCAAGGCATAATTGTATTGGTCGGTGCTGTCTAAGTTGTTTTTAAACGTTAATTGACATGCGTTTCGGCTCGTCGCGCTCCTCAAACTTTTTGACAGACAATCTTCTTTTTATGTAAAAAAAAAAAAAAAAAAAAACTGCTACAGACATAATGAAAATCAATTTGTGAAGTCCAAACGCTATGAAATACTTGACCTTTTTACTGGTTCAAGACAAACGTTTCCAATAATTTTTCTAGAAATACATTTTTCTTGTATATTCAACACTTTAAAGTTATGTGCTAAAAAAATCATCCTCCATTTTGGTTTGGAGCGATAGTTATAAAAAAGATTGAGACACCACTGATTAATACTTTTATTAATAAAAATAAAGTAATGTAAAGCTACTACTTACATCTAACAAATAAAGTTATTTGTTTGAAATCGTTATATTGAAAATCTATTCCATTGTTGACTTGACAAAGATAATTCCCTGCATCTTTACAAGACATTGAAGAATTATGGAAGAGAAGATATCCACTGGAATCAAAAGCAATTGTTTTATTGGATTTAAAAATAACAATTTCGGGTGCTGGGTTGCCATCCGCTTCACAATACATTTGAGCAAATGTTCCGTTGTCTATAATATTGCTGGTAGCACTAAAAACTTTTACAGATGGTTTGTCTGAAATATTTATCAAAATTAAATCAATTCTGGAAGTAACTTTGGCACATGACTGGTTTTTATTTTTAAAGAAAACTAAGCAATATAAATATTTTAGAAACTTTTTACTTTTATAACAATCTTTTTAGGGATAAATAAAATGAGACCAATTACAAAGAATGCAATTTCTTTTTTTTTTATTCATACGAACATTTTTTTCCGGTTGCAAGTTAAAGCTAAAGCTAAAGACTTTCCGAAAATGAAAGGAGAATATACTTGTCCGACTGTTCCATATATTACCATTGTTGATCATCTAGACTCAACTGCTTTGTGCTAAGAACTAATTGTTATTTTAACAATAATCCATAATCACTCTCGACTATGCCCTATTTTGAAACTTGGATTCCGATTTCCGTTTGTTGCGGAATCTAAATATTTTACTTGGAAAAGCTATGATTTTTATTATTTTTATGATAAGGTTCTCCTAATTGAGATTTTAAATATTATACATTACTTACATAAAATATTTGTCTGTAAAAAGTTTGTATTGCTATCATAAAATCCAGTAATATGTTGAGCTGTACATGTACAGTTCTGTCCAGTCATATTTCTTGTAAATGCTACAGGAGATGTAAAGGTGTTTCCATATTGAGTTGTCTTAGTGATGTTTCCACATGATACTGTGATGTTGGTTATTGGGGGCACACCTCCAAGTGCACTACAAAGAACAGTATAGATTTCATTTTCTAGAAGGCTACTGACAAGATTTGTTCCATTGGTTGCAATTTGTAAGATTGGCGATGTTTTTGGTGGTGCTATTAAACAAAGAGTATATTCACAGTTCTTTATTTAAAATTAGTTACAAATTATTATAAAATGGAATAAGTTAAACGTTCAATAGCAAATTAAAGGAAAGAATCGATTAAGTAAATATGTGTACAAAAAAGCTATATAATCATGCTGTTTAAAAAAAGTTTTTATTGATCCAAATGATTTTTGTCTGTAGTGAGAATGCAACAATTGATAAAGCATCTTTGCGTTAAGCTTTAAGTAGAAACTCGAGACTCAAAAAAAACCGTGAAGAGAAGTCGAAGAAAAAGAAAAACGCCAAAAGAGATACAAATGTCCATAACAAAATAATCAATCTGCAAAATAGTTTTTATGTATCGCCTATTATTTCAGTTTCAAAAGGCATAATTGCTAAAAATTGAACAAGACAAGTAAATAAAAAAGAAATATTTTTTCACGCGCTATCTACTTATGTATGCAAAAGATTCAGAAAGACATTTTAAACCCAAATACGTTTCTTTTGCTACATACATAGGTACAAAAAATACCTCTCCAGATATATTCTTATCTTATAGAATACAGACGTTACTTTTAAAAAAGGCCTACGCATGTGCTTAGATTAATCTAGTTATGCATGTTATCAATTACTTAAACTCTTCTAAATCGTTGCTTTTCAGGGCTGATTCAGACCGCACATTCCTTGTTTTAACAGTAGTAGGGAAGAAATAGTAATTGCACTGATTTGTTTTAGTATATGTAAGTTATGAAACGATGAATGTGACTTAATCTTTCTAAATATTGTATTAGATGTTGTTTTTCTATTTTAAGATTAGGATTTTGTCTTTTATGTATCATTGCTAATATAATTTAAGTTGTTTATCGTGAAGTAGATTCTAGTAGGTCTATCAGTATCAGACAGAGATAATAAATATATTTTTTCGACTAAGTAATATATATTTGTCTTCTGGGGGTGAGATTGCTGATGCAAAGTATATATGAAGAATATTGTGTAAAGCTTTCTTTTGTTAATACTGTTAATGGTGTTACTCCTGTTGTAAAAACATTCGTATTACGTACCTAGCTGAAATAATGTGGTTACGTTAGTTTCAAAGCCTGTTTTACTTGTTCTATTGGGATAAAAAGATACTTCCAACGTGTAATTTCCTGCTTGGAAATTAAATATAGTCGATGTCCAAGTACAATTTGACTGATAATAGTCCACAGAGTCATTGAAGATAATATGACTTTGAGAAATCAGACCTGGTAACTAAAATAAATACATTAAAAAGTTATTTATAATTTATATTATATACATATTTTTTATTTTTGGGGCATAGGGGGTATTGGAAAGGGGTAGTACCTTTAATGGTCCGGCATTAGGTGGACGGCCTCACTGGTCCCCTTCCAACCCCTAAATCTCTCACATGTGGCTCCAAGCACCATGCCCTGGAAAACCGCTTCAGCTGGCGGACTAAACTATGTGAGGGGGTGGTGATAACATGGCACCACTGGGCGAAAGGCCTTCTAGATTAAGGTCACCGGCCAGGGCGGAAGAGTCCCAGGATGGACTACAACTGCCTCATGTTCAGGACCAAGGCGAACCACCAAAATGGAGGTACTCGGCTGTGGTCAAGCATGGAGAGCCTTTAGCCCTCGATACGCCAAATGAGACAATGACAAAAATAAATTCATACCGGCTCGGCCGTCGCCCGGGTTAACAAAGGCCGCGCCTACCGTCACAGACCAGGGCGGAGGTGAGAAGTATACTACTGGTCCACACAAAAACAAAATAAACACCAGAAATAAAATCACGATAGGAACATGGAATGTGAGATCACTAAGAGACGAGGGAAAAGTTGAAGATCTCACACACGAACTTAATAGACTCCATTTCAACATCATAGGACTCTCGGAAATGCGCTGGAAAAACATAGGTGAAACTACAACAGAAGAGGGCCACAAATTGTACTACAGTGGACTACAAGATGTTCATTGTGACGAAAATAAATTTCGCCCACTTATGGTATCACTCGGTAAAAGGGATTTAATTAATTTATTTTAGTGTTCCCTCTTACTCACGTAAATTTGGCACACCTACAATAAAAGGCCCTATTACCACCACCACCTTTTTCTCTAGGCATCCGTGTCACGATGTAATTTCTTAATCTGACACACGTCTAGCACATTCTTTATCGACAAGAATAAACACGCTTCTAAATATCTTGACCTAACATCCTGCCACACCCCCCTTTCGGGGGACGGGTCAATTCAAATGGACCCTCTTCAAATCGACACCTAGATTATATCGTGGTCATCGGACCATCTTGGAAAATCGCGAGTTGACCATATTTGCCTGTGGACGGGCAGTCTAGACACGCGGCGGCCCGTGTTTGCTTATCTTATCGATACACGAGGTCAAGCGGAAATTCTTTGTCTTGAACAAGTCAGATAGACTGCCTCACTCAAAGTATGTCTTTCCCCTTTCGCTTCGCCTCCTGACACACGCGGCTAAAAGAGATAGAATTTCCTATTTTCTCGTCATTCTCATTCTGAGGAGCAGAGAGAAAGGATAATACACTTCTCTGTTTTGAGCTTACGCTATATACTATATTCGTTTATCTCTTTTTCTAACTTGGATTGATGGTACATGCTCTTATATGGTTTGTGTTTAATGGCCTCTTACTATGTGTATTTATATATTTGTGCATTTATTTAGTGCATTATAATTGTGTACATATTTGTGTAATTCTTATCCTGGATTATGTAAGTAGTCACTTTATGTATTATATTTTATTATCATGACTTGTACGACTAAATAGTCAAAGTCATCCACCTTATCTGGACTAGAATTATCTGTAATTCCTTCACAGGTATTTAGCTCTTTAGCCATCATTATTTATCGTTGATAAATCATCGCTCGCCACGAGCCCTCACTATTATTATCGATAAATGGCTTGACCGGAAACTATCATAATATTTATGTAACATGTCATATTATCAAGTGTCACAGATGTGTGTGTGTGAGAGAGAGAAAGTTAATTATTTTGTATGTGTTTTCACTGCACAAAGACAGACTTGACAGAGTAGAGACAAAGGGTAGAAATAGCGTGACATTTAGATGTATAGCTTCTAGGGGGGACCTGATACCCGTAGGTGGACAGACACCTGACGATTTAGAAGCGTTAGTTTTAGCGTGGGGTTAGGTCTCCTGCCTATATAGGGTAGAATTGTGGGGTATTCGGGACACACAGCACAATGTAGGCTAGCAGGAGTGTGTGTCCTATGCTAGGCGTTTTCTGGTGAACGACACATATAAACATTGGGAGCAAGTCGCCGAGGCTGGCTCGCGAGCTTGGCTCCAAGAGGTGTGTGTTGTTTGCCAGAAACAACATGTAGTGTATTATTTCTAAGGGACCAGGGTAAGAAGAAATATTTTTATAAGTTTTTGTATCTAGATTTAGATGTTAGTTGATTAAGAATAAATAGAATGGCGCTTTAGATAGTTGTTAGCGATATTTCGATTATTTCTTTTTAGAGTGACAGTCTGTGGGTTGGTGTCTTAGTCTGTGATGTAACGACAGTCTGTGCTGTAGTGACAGTCCTAGATGAGTCCTAGTCTGTGTCGTGGTAGCAGTCCTAGTCTTAGTCAGAGTCTTAGTGACAGGCAGCCTTAGTCTAGAGTCGCAGTGACAGTCTGTATACGAGAAGGTACAAAATGAGCGACAGACGATGGTCTACACAAATGACAGACAGACAACATATGTTGAACTCATGTGGCCTTGCGATGCTGGATCCAGGAGCGTGCATTGAGGAGGGAACTGGTTGGTCTGGCTGAGCATGGGTGAAAAACTATTTCTATTGCTGTTTTATGCTTTTCATTCTACATGTATTTCTATTGAATTATTTTATCATTCATCAAAAATGCTGTCATAGAGTAGTTAAGTAATCAATTATTACATTTGTTGCATTATTTTAAAGTGGCCATCGATGCCCTATTTACCATATTAAATTTATAGTTTTCATTAGAGAGTTTGACTTTATGAATTCAATTTTTGGTCATTGGTGTTGTGACATTGTTATTAGTTAAATTAATACACATGTAATTATCATGTAGACAAAGTAATACACGCATCAAGAGCGAGAGTCATCACTAGACAAAAGAGCCCTAATTTGTAATATTCATAGTACATACATCTTGCATCAAGAAGAGATATTAAGTTTTTCAACATCAAGTATATTTTACTCTCATTCCGTGACAAGGAATGCCGTAATTATTTATGTACTATATTCTATTTTATCGGCCTGTCGGCCAGGTTACTTTACTTAGGTAAAACCATGTGTACATTATCTTATTTACCTTATCCTATCATTATCTTATCTCTGTTGAACGCCTTGATTTTAAATGGCGCACTGACCCTGCGCTCAGGATAGACTTGAATTATTTCCCCTTGTATTGAATTTTAACTTCAAGAGATTGTGTCCCTTCAACGGGCCCTGTCTCCATTCAACCGTACCCTATTGTTCAGGCCACACGGCCAGATGTAAACAATAGCCACCTGGTCACTAACCGTCAGCCATCCCCCTTCCCCTTTCATCTCGTTATCTTAGCTACTCGTGATGATCTCACCTTGGCCGGTAAACATCACTGTTTACTATTTATCCTCCTTTAGGAGACCCTCCATTTATTGTAGTCTCCCCTTATATAATGCGATATTCATGGGTTAGCTCCCTTGATGTTTGTGAAACTAAGTTATAGTTTCTTCGCATCATTTTACTCATTTTACATTACTATCGGTTGTCTCCCTTCTGAGACTTCACTATTTTATTAATTATATTATTGTCTCCCCTGATGAGATGTAATATTTATTAGATTGACTCCCCTTACTATTGTGAGACTAGATTATAGATTCTATTAATCATTCTGAAGATGTCCTTTATGAAAAGGCGTCTACCTCCCAGTGTCATCATGGTGGCTAAGTCGATCTACGCATCTCGTTGCAGCTTTTATTATAGGCCACTTCTAAGTGAAGCCCTATCTACGTAACGCTGTTACCAGTCTGCTGACACCAGATCTGAAGATACCAGCCTTACTTACTACCCAGAAGAGTCCGACCAACAACCGCTTGCCAGAAGATCCGTCCCTGCAGCTACGTATAGTTGGACTGTCCCGTGCGCTAGGATCGATCACGCCAGCCCAGCCACAGACATCTCAGCATAAGACACACCGGTCTCGTCAGAGCAGCATAGGACTTAAAGCTAAGCAACCAGCCTAATGACATTCAGACCACTTGGTTCTCTTGTCTCATGATGATAGTTTCATTTCATGTAAATAGTTAGGCCCCTCCTAACACTGTACAGCATTTTATACTTTCACTTATTTTCCTTTTATCATTAAACTGTACATATATTTACTCAAAACTGTATTTGTTGCCTGCATCCATAACACTGTGCCTGTAGTTCTATGTGCAAGTTAAGGTCCTCAAATCTTTTAAACCCCCTAGACACCTAAACGGCCACCATCTTTGACCTACTTGTCACATTCATGAACAAGGAATAGGATTCTTTGTACACAGGAACTACAGCAACTGCGTTGTGAGCTGTTACCCTATTTCGGCCGGAGTTGACAACATTCCTGGCGACTTCTACAAGCGGGAGGAGAAACCATGATAAACGCACTCTATACAATTTGCATCAAAATCCGGCAATCAGGAGAATGGCCCAAACCCTGGACCCAGTCACTCATCATCACTCTTCCAAAGAAAGGCAATTTACAACTATGTCAAAACTATCGCACCATCAGCCTCATAAGCCATCCCAGCAAAGTGCTGTTAAAAATTATATTAAATCGACTAAAACTGATAGCAGACAAAATCATATCTGAAGAACAGGCGGGTTTTAGACATGGTCGCAGCACAACAGAGCAAATCCTAAACCTCAGAATACTCTGTGAAAAATATCTCCAACACCAAGAGAATCTTTTCCATGTCTTTATTGATTTCAAGAAAGCATTCGATCGAGTATGGCACGGGGCACTCTGGGCGACAATGGAAAAATATAACATTAACACAAACATAACCAAAGTTATCCAGAACCTATACAAGGATGCCACCAGTGCGGTGTACTTCAACAACAATATTGGGGAATGGTTCAAAACAACAGTTGGAGTAAGACAAGGCTGCCTCCTTTCACTAACACTCTTCAATATCTTCCTTGAAAGAATAATGGAAGATGCTCTCAAAGGATTTGAAGGTACTGTAAGCATTGGAGGAAGAAAAGTTACAAACTTGCGTTTCGCAGATGACATGGATGGCCTAGTGGGGACAGAAGACGAACTAGCCGACCTAGTGATGCGCATTGACAAGACTTCAGCAGCTTATGGCATGCAAATTAATGCAGAAAAAAACAAACAAATTATGACCAATAGTCAACAGGGCTTTACAAAGGCCATCAGTATTGGAGGCGAAAAACTAACTAGCGTTAGCAGCTTTAAATACCTCGGAGCTATTGTCTCGGATGAGGGAACAAAGCCCGAACTAATGGTCCGAATAGAACAGTCCACAGCAGCCCTTTCTAAACTCAAGTTGATATGGAAAGAGAAAGGCTTAGCCCTCGGCACCAAAATCAAACTGATGCGCTCCCTGGTCATGACCACATTTCTACATGCTTGTGAGTCTTGGACGCTGACTGCAGAGCTAGAGAGGAGGATCCTAGCAATGGAAATGAGATGCTACAGAAGGATCCTAGGCATCATATTTAAAGACCGCATCACAAATCAAGAGATTAGAGACAGGGTTAATGCAGCGATCGGACCCCATGATGACCTGCTAAATACTGTGAAGAAACGAAAGCTCAAAATATATGGCTATGTAGCAAGATTTTCGGGACTCGCAAAGACCTTCCTCCAGGGAACAGTACCAGGAAAAAGAAGAAGAGGCAGACAGAGAAAGCGTTGGGAAGACAACATCAACGAATTGACAGGCCTACCATTGAAAGAGGTTTTAAACAAGGCAAAGGATAGAGAGGAATGGAGAAAGATGGTCCACAAGTCTTGCTTGGTGCCCCAACGGTCCACCAGACTAGGGGATAGGTAACAGGTAACATATTTTTTATTTGATAATATACCTGGGACATTGTACACTATCCGTTACTTACATTAAACGTACACTGAGCAGCTGGATATATTTTGGATGTCATTCAGGTTATAGATATTTGTGTATTGTTATTGATTAGTTGCATTTCTAAGCAGCTCACATTTTGAGCTTTAGCTGAAATGAAAAATACAAGTTTCTGATATATTTCTATGAATAATATTTTTTTTATTATTATTATACATTTAGAGGTTCATAAATTAAAAATATGTTAACATACAAAGTTATTTTCCCTTTATTTAGTAGACCAAACTTTCGAAGAGAGATCATTTCACTCCTAAAAACTAATGAGCGATGGAATTTAAAAACAATCATTTTATCCCACCAGATACCCCACCTCCCTAGAAAAAGGGGGTAAAGCGAATATATAAAACTACTCAGACTGTCTTCTAATAATAGATCTATAGATCCAGTCTCATAAGATGGAGCAGACATGAACGCCTAATTTATTAAAAACTTAATTTCGAATAAACACGGGAATTCCTTTTTACGATCTAGAATTTCATGAACCCAGACCAAACATTCTACAGGCTACTATATTTTAAAATATCATAACGGTTAAACTAAAGCTTCCATTGTGTGGCCAAAAGGATAGTAATTTTGTTTACCCAAAAATATACATGAACTATCAAATTTATAATAAACTCATCAGAGCCATTTTTAAGATTTGTTTTTTATTTTTTTTTTTTGACAATGAATAATTTGAAAGCTGAATTGAGAAATTTAGAAAACAAAAATCTAAATGTTATTGTCCATTTGTTTAATGTATGAAAAGAACATATGAAAAACGAAAAATCCGCCAGTCCGAATAAATAATAATTATAAAAAGATGTTGGGCTATTGAAAATTATACCAGTGTCTGTCAAATTGTGAGCGCCAGCTCCACCTCTTTTTTAATTGCGCGAGACATATTTTTTGAGAAAGTTTGAACCCCTGAAAGAAGGAGGTGGGGAGAAGACTAAACAAGTCTATTTTTTATGGCGCAAAAAAAGTTAAAATTTAAATTTACATAGCAATTTTTGTTTGGTGATGACATTATTAAGAATGTTATACAGAATACAATATTTTTTGTCGTCGTTACATCTTCTAAAAATGTATACCATTTTGGCAAGAGGCATTTACAAACATATCAACAACAAAAAATTGAAGGCATTTAAAATGCCACTAACCTGATTTTTACAATACGTATTGTCGAAATTCTCATGACTCTTAAATATCCTTAAAACTTTTTTTGACGAAATGACATTTTCCGGTTTCATTTTGTTACTTAACATGAAGACGATCTTACAAAGATCACGCCCATTACAGACCCACGTGTGCCATATGTAGCTCAAAATTTCTCACATAATAGTATTGGGCAGTGATGCCACCTACTTTATCAGACTTAATTTCATCAGCATTTTTTTAAACTAGAAAGACTGATGAACTCTATTATAGGATATATATCGGTTAGTCACATCCTTTTTTTTTTATTTGATTTGCTAGATAGACGAGAACACGTTGCCTTTCAAGTAATATCTCCAAAAAAGATTTTCTTCTCCAGGAAATAAAATCCTAACAATATGTATCTGTTAAAAACTAAATGCGAGAAGAAGTACTTACCAATTATATAAGGTGTGTACGTAATATGTAACTTTGTATTCTAAATTTATTGTAAATTTTTATTTAAAAAAAGGTGAGTAGTGTAATAATAATATCTTACGTTTTTTTTTTATTTATATATTTATTTATTTTTGTATAATTACATTCTAAGAGATAACAAGGTCCAGCGGTAAGAGCATAAATTCTATGTTTAAGAAATACAGGTATATGTTACAAAAGTAACAAAATACTCACCGATTATTGCAATGTCCTCAGAATAGTTTGAGTCAAAACTAATCGCTCTATACACACAGATTAATCCTTTAATAGATCGTTTCTGAGAAATGGAGAGCAATGATAACGGGAAATAGTAACCACTGATATTAAATTCAGCAAGATCTCCTAGTACACTTATGCATGGTCTATTTGAAAAGACACATGAATATACTCTTGTTATTAAATTATGTATGATAAGGTTCAAATCAAAATATGAAAGTGAAGTATTTAGTGGTGGACAGTAAATTGTTATAATTTTATTTTCCTCCAAAAATGACTGTAGTGTGTCTGAAAATAAAATAACAAAACATTTTTGTAAAACAATAAAAAGTTACTAGTAGAATACATTAAAGTAAAATGAGTGTTATCTACTAGCTTACAAATTGAGTTAATTCTGTTAGAAAAATATACTGTGTATTGTTTATAGCGACGGTAAATGTAGTGATGTAGTAAGTCAAACGAATGACGTAGTAAACGTAGGCGAACAAGAGAGTAACACGGCGATAGTATAGAAGTAGTTTATTACAGAATTAGCGATGTTTATGAAGACTATACGGACTTTCCAGCTATAAATAAATTTGTAAGAGTGAATGTCGTTTTCAAGTGTATCATTAACCAATAATGTTATGTTGCAAATCAGAAGTGATTAATGAGATACAAGTGAAGTCCAATAAGATTAAGCCATAACTTGTGTTTAAATACCCTAACCACGTAATATTGAGTATTAAAAGTTTCAAAAGCGTTTAAGTTCTGTATAGTATTTCCGTATTAATGAAGAGTAGAGGGAGTGTATGTCTGGCCTATATAGACAGATTTATGAGACTACAAGAGGGTCTGGTGTAATTCAAATAATAATATGGGAGATGTGTTTGTTAGTTAAGGTGAGGAATCAGCATTCCAGTAAGGACGTGTACTTGGGAGTTTTATTAAATGACTACAACACGACCTAAAAACTGGCCTATTTCATGAGGAGTCAATGCGGCTCCAGGTAGAATAGAGGCACGATTGATGTGATCTTTGCAGTCCTCCATTTACAAGAAAATGTAGAGAGCAAAATTCATATATATATACTGCATTTATAGATTTTACTAAAGCTTTTGACAAAGTCAGTCGTAAAGGTCTTTGGCAAATCATGTAAAAATTCGGCTGCCCGTATCAATTCATAACAATGGTGTGCCTATTCCATGATAACATGCAAGCAAGAGTCCAAGACAACGGAGACTGCTCCAAACCTATCATGTCTCAAATAGCGTGAAGCTGGGCTGTGTATTGGCACCAACGCTTTTTAGCATTATGTTCACCGCCATGATGACAAGTTTCTTTCGCACAGAAAGCATTGGAGTTGACATACGGTTTCGCACCGATGCAAGTTTATTTATTGTTCAGAGACTCAAGGCAAAGACCAAGGTAAACTTCGACTGCATCACGGACCTGCTATTCGCAGATGACTGTGCCATAAACGCTGCAAACGAAGAAGACCTTCAAAAGAGCCTGAATCTCTTTGCTAATGTCTGCAAATATTAGGGCCTTACCAAAATTGTAATATAGACAGAAGTTTTGCATCAACTTACTCCAAATAAAGCTGTCACAGAACAAGACATTTTCTTTGATGGCCAGAAATTAGCAAATGTCAAAATTGTCTATCTGGGAAGCACAATATCAGCAAAACGCGAACCTAAATGATGAGGTTGACTTCCGCATTGCTCGTGCCAGTGCTGCTTGTAACAGACTTTAAGAGCAAGTGTGACAACAGAGAGTACTCATCATTAACACAAAACTAAAAGTCAATAATTCTGTAGTACTCCCGTCACTCCTATATGCATCAGTGTCATGGACCTTATACTCCCGTCACACCAAAAAGCTAAACTCCTTCCACCTATTCTGTCTAAGTTGTATTCATAAAGTGCGTTGGTCCGACCACATACCACAGAAATCTCAAAACTGTCCAGCATGTACATTATCAATGCTATAGTAAAAAGGTCCCAACTCCGATGGGTGGGACATGTAGTCCGCATGCCAGACAATCGCCTTCCCAAGCGACTTCTGTATGGAGAGCCATGTGCAGTAAACCGCTCCCAGGTAGGCAAATACAAGCGCTGCAATGACACTTTCAAGAGCTCCTTTTAGAAATGCGATATCAACATTCACAAAAGGGAAGCACTAGCTCTCGATCTCTTTTCATGGCGAGAAGCTGTGAGTCTCAGGGTCTCAAGATTTGAAGCAAGAAGAGTGGCTACGGCGAAAGAGCGCCGAAAAAACAAAAAGCTGAGAGAAAAAGCAAGTCTATCTGTAACTGACCTAACCAATCCATGCCACTAAGCGGCCAGCTAGGATCGGACTTTACAGCTATCTTCGAGTCCATAGGAAAGAGAAATGTGCTCATCTTCAAACACGAAAGAGGAGCTATATATAGCACATTTTAGTTTTAGTACGTTTGAAATTCTTTAAACATAATATAATTATAATGTCAAAACCTACGTAATACTCATTCACTGGCAATGCCCGGGTCGGACTTCTTTAGAGAGAAACAAAATTCATTGTAGTTTCTCTAAAATTGTCAACTTAGAAATTTTCTGATAATGTGACAAGTCTGCAGCCGTACTGTCCTTTATTAGTTTGTCAGGTAAAAAGGATCCTCACCAACAATTACATTTAGAAGCATACGTTAATTTTGTTTCAATAGTTTAAACTAGTGAAAAAAGCGTATGTGCTTGGTGTTTATATCCTTTAAAATGTTTCTGAGAAATTCATCTAAGGACATTTAAACTATACTAATTCTTATTTTTTTTTAGGACTTTATATTTATTGTAAAAAGATTACATGGTTGATTAGCTAGAAATAGACTTGAGGCGGCCTTAATCAAAAGGGATAAAAAAAAAAGCTCCCCTGTCCGCTCGCCCTGAATCTAATGCATACACATGTATGAATTGTGGCAAAGTCTGACGCTCTAGGAATGGCTTGGTTAGCCGCACCAGATTCTGCCCCGTCTCAAAAATAAACGAAAATCAGTGACTCATCTGGGCGCAACCATTGCCTTTCGAGACAAAAGGAGCCATATATGTATATTTAGAATCCTCACCAAATATTAATATGTTTGTCCCCCATACGGGATACGTGCCCTGCTCAGCCTGACTGTCGGACCATATGAAGTTCATACCGAGTTTTGCCATCCATCCATCCCAATGGTGCTACTGGCGCTACGGCCGAACCCTACATTCAAATCTCTTTTGAGCCTTTCGTCACCACGCCCAAACCCCACTTTTCCTAAGGTTTATAGTTAAATCAAAAGTGACTGCAGCGTACACAAACTTGTTGACCGCTAGCTAGATAGCATGTTCAGTGTGAGTAAGTAAGGCGTATAGAAGCTGTGTTATCACCATTTCCTTTGTTTTGGTACGGGACATTAAGACACTG
>JADKLZ010030799.1:0-13178 GCA_021533235.1 Biomphalaria straminea | reverse complement strand
AATAATGTACCGACAGTCTACTATTTATAAAAAGGCTTGACTTTGAATCCGAAAATTAATGAGGAATTCCACGAACCCTTTAATAATAATTTACACCTAGAATTTGCATCGCGCGGGGCCTATGAAAATGCGGGGCCCACAGCAGCCGCATAGGTTGCAGTGGCCTAAGACCGGTCCTGTATATATATATATATATATATTGTAATAATATAAGAGACAAGGCCAACTCAACGAGACACATATTTATTGACAAGACATCACAGGACACAAAATAACATCTCCATTACACTACAGTGTCTCTAATTCCACTTCTAGCCTTAGGCGGAAGTCGTTACTCTCCCTGTAAACATTGTCTTCTAGTCCGTTCACTAGAGGTGCTAGCCAGACTTGCGATGCGCAATGGCTAGGTCGTAACATTGCCCCCGTCTTAACACTTTTCGTCCCGAAAAGAAAAACACTGCAGCTGAGGTTTGACAGTTCAGGTGGAGGTCGATCAGTGGGAGCCACAGGCGGTAGGGTGCCTGTTGCCCACGAATCCATCTGCACAGTTTTCCGCAGCCGTCGCTTTCTCTTTCTCCAGTTGACCAGGCTGTTGTTGAGACGATGGCGTGGCCGTTTGACACTCAACGAGATAGTGTCGAGCACTGTTTTCTTCAGCACAGCCGTTGATCGGACACGCCGTTTCAGCAGACCCTTCCGACAGACGTCTCTCGTGAGGACTACAGGTTCAACTTCAGCCAAGTTGCAAACCAAGTCCAACGCGCAGCAGTCATCCTCAGCCAACAGTCTCACGTCCAGGAGATAGGTCTCTTCAAGTTCAAGTGGAAGATGTCTTCCTCTTGACAGCTCCGATGTAGTGTGGGTTGACTGACATTCATTTATGCCAATGTCAATGATGATGGCAGAGGTACACATGTCCTCTTGATGGTTTTCTTGGCATCCACATTCCCCGTGTAAGGCGCCACACTTACAGTTCATGCTCAAGTTCTGGATGCAGTTGTCGAGCCTCACATTTTCTTCATGAGCACCGGCAGATAGGCAGAGGTCTTTAAGGTCTATAGTAATAGGCTTAGACGCAGACCAAACGTTGTCTTGACCTGTCCGGCTCATACAGGTACTGGTAACAGGTGCAACAGGAACAAACGCATCGGGCACATAACAGACGTCAGTTTCTTCATTTCGCTCTTTCCGTTCAAGATCGTCGCAGCAATCGTTGTCACCTTCCTCGTCTTTAAAGTCACAACCACAAGACTTACCCACAACACAGACACAGACGGCGCTCAAATCCCCAGAGTCTCCGTCACCACTGTTTGTGCAACCACAGTCCTGACCATGCAACTTCTTCCCCAACGAGTCCACAGGCAACGGCTCCCTCATCAACGAGTTTATTCCTCCTTTTACTTGCGACTGAATGTCATCAATTTGGTCTATTTGGCCTTCTACTTGTGATACCATTTCGTCTATCTTGTTCCCCATACTGTTCATTTGTTCAAACCTTGCAACAATACCTTCATGCATCTTGCCAATGAGCTCATAAATATCGGGCTCTATTTCAAATATGTATGTCTCCGGATCTTCGTCCTCATCCACCAAGGCTTGCCGTAGACGAGCTGTAAGCACCTCCTTGGTACCACCAAGCTTCTCATATCGATCACGGAGTTCCTTTCTAAGCTCTTTAACTGAGAGTTGGTCTAATGTTTTCAACGATGTCATTGTGTTTAAATCCTACCTCGTCTCGTTGAGTTGCCTATAAAATCCCACTTCTGACACCATTGTAATAATATAAGAGACAAGGCCAACTCAACGAGACACATATTTATTGACAAGACATCACAGGACACAAAATAACATCTCCATTACACTACAGTGTCTCTAATTCCACTTCTAGCCTTAGGCGGAAGTCGTTACTCTCCCTGTAAACATTGTCTTCTAGTCCGTTCACTAGAGGTGCTAGCCAGACTTGCGATGCGCAATGGCTAGGTCGTAACATTATATATATATATATATATATATATATATATATACAAGAGTTGCTCGCTTAAGAGTATAGGATTTTTTTTTCCAATCGAAAATTAAGCTTTACATGTCAAGAAATTTAGCATTGAAGAACGGGAAATAAATTGTCTATGACAGTTCAATTGTGTTTACATTTTTTGACGCACCCTTTAGTGCTTTAAAATTTATAAGGAAATTAAAGGTAACATTAAATAAAAAAATGGCGCGAATGATAAAGGAAAGATTTAGATAAAGTGAATGAATTTTGGGAAATCTGCTGAGGAATCAAGATATCACAATGCAGGCTCCTATCGATGAATGGTGTCGTTAGCTGATAGGAGAGTAGTCTTGTGATGCCGGGGATTTTATCATTGAATTAAAACAATTGAACAAATGACGATCTAGGATTCACAATGAATAATTCTTTGTTGAAAACAAAACTCTGGAACTTTATTCAAATTTAACGTAAGTACAGCTTATGTACAATGTATAGATTAATAAAATGAAATACAAAATGAAGGCTTCTTTCTTATCTAAAATCAGAACTATTAGAAAAAAACAACTGTTCATGAGGACGACCCTGCTTTGACTGCCGTAGCGCCTTTCTCTACAAGCGCCACCTACTAAAAAGTCTTTCTTTTTAAACCAACCAATAGATTTGAAACATCGTATAAGCCGTCAAGCTATAATTAGAACTCGGGTAAATCCTGAGGCACAGTCAAGGGTCTAGATTTTTATTTGCACACAAGCTCGTAGGGTAAGTCCTGAGGCACAGTCAAGGATTTAGATTTCTATTTGCACACAAGCCCTTAAATATGAAATATACATATAAATCTAGAATGGCATATGTGACACAAGGAATATAAACTGACACTAGATCAGCATGCGGTCTCTGGAATATGGTGGATCCAGGGAGGGGGGCGGTAGTGACGATCCACCCCCCACTCGGCCTACCCCCTCTTCGGAGGGGGGGCCAACAAATTTCAGTATATAATTCACACAATTGGTATACGAATTTATTACTTATGTTATTAATATATACTAATTATTTATAGTTCAACCTATTTTTAGACTATTTCGCCCCATCCTTCTAGTATGTTGGCCGATATCAGTGGCGTAGCATCCATGGCGGCGCGAAGGGGTTCAATGAACCCGGGCCCATGACCTTTTAGGGGCCCACAGCCGATGGTGTAACAACCAAAGAGGTAGGGTCGGATTTACCTCAATACAAAATAAGCCCTTGCTTAGGACCTTTAAGGCGTATTTAGTAGTTACATACATACATAATCTGGACTTAGATTGGGCCCCATATCTCAAATAGCAGAAGGCCTATTGAACTCTAAATATACCGGTACGTCAATGGATTGCACGTAGAGCTTTTATATCGCCTTGTCCCGTGACTAATGACCAATTGTGGCTTTTCCTACACTTCAATTTTGTGAAAAAAAATGGTTTAAATTATTTTTTTTCTTAAAATATCCTAAACGTAATATCAAACTTTATATTAAAATCAAAATGTTTATACATAGAGCAATAATTGAGAAGAGTTCTGAACCCAAATATTATTTTACTATAGTCACCTTTTCCAAACTTTACTCATACTGATGCTTTTGACGTATTGTATATAAATAATATTGAGACTATAACTAACAATATATACTTAAATCTAATTGGTCCACTTAATTTCTCCTCCAACTGAAGAAATTTTTGTTTAGAGCTTTGAATTATAGTTCTGTAACAAAACAAAGTAACAAACTTGCCTATTGAAGAAAATGTGCCACTTATAAATAAGCTTTTTTTTTAAATTATTTTTCGAATTTTTTTTTTTTGCATGATCCTCAAAGTCTTAATTTAGATATATAGGGTATCTGATCTTTTCAAGGATCAAATTGGTTGTAGTTGCATATTGTAATAAGGACCTGTAAATTCAATTAGAATATTTTTCAAATCCTATACTCTTAAGCGAGCAATTCTTGTATATATATTTATATCTTCTATTTCGAAAACGGCTCTAACGATTTTCTTTAAAATTTCAACGTATCTAAATGTTAGTGAGAAAAAAATTCTCAACTCATTGGCCACATCGGGAAAACTCGAGTTTGACCGTTATATCGGTTTGAAAAATGTCTCATTATCGAAAAATTTATTTTGGTTTGAAGGTTTTATGAATGACATGGAGAATTTATGAATGAAAGTTTTCAATGACGTAAACGGGAAAAACGCTGCTTACGTCACTAGGCTTACCTTACTACAATTCAAACAAGAACGAGTTTTAAAGTATCAATGGACCTAATTAAACATTTGCGCACCATCTTATTGAAGATTGATTTATTATAGAACTATGGAAGGAAAGTCATTTAATTAAATGTACCGATGTATGATTAGTTATTGCGTTTTAAGTGCTTAATATTGTTTACACTTTAATTGCGTAGAGCGGTGTAGATTCCTCATTAATCTTCGGATTTGATGTCAAGCTTTATTATAATTATTATTTTGCTGGTAAAATTATGACCATGTGTTCATGCTTCAGTGTCTAATGTCCCGTACCAAAACAAAGGAAATGGTGATTACACAGTTGCTCTACGCCTTACTTTCTCACACTGAACAAGATATCTAGCTAGCGGTCAACGAGTTTGCGTACGCTGCAGCCACTTTTGATTTAACTATAAACCTCAGTAAAAATTTTGGGGTTAGGGTGTGGTGACGAAAGGCTTATGAGATATCTGAATGGAGGGATGTGTAAAAGCAGGCCATATCCTTCCATGGGCTGTACCACCAGTAGCACCACTGGGATAGATGGATGGCAAAAGCCGGTATGAACTTCTTATAGTCTGACAGTCTGGCTGAGCAGGGCACATACCCCGTAAAATAATCTGAAGAGTTTCTTTAGTGTTCTGTTTGTTCTACATGTAATTGTACATGGCGATTAAATATCAAGTCTCTTAAGTCCTCCTACAGTCTAGACAGCGTAAAAGTATCATAGGCCTACTATTATTGGCTTGGAAGAAAGTCTTTGCAGTTTTACCCAATAACGTAGAAATTTGCGTCACTTGATGTTTCGTACTAAAGCCATAATTGAATATACTAATTCCAAAATTAAATGTCTGAATGTACCAATTTACATTTAGAACAAACAGAACACTTAAGAAACTCTTCAGATTAGTAGTCTTTATCCGATCGTTCATTTTCGTAATTATAAAAAAAATCCCAAAATGACTTCGGGTATATAACCTTTCTTATAAAATAATTAAACCGAGCAAGGCTCGGCCACCTGATATTAAAACTAAATATTCAAAAGGACCTTTTTAATAGAGTGAATATTGAGCTGTAGATGTTAGAAGAATACGTTTCTGCAGTGATGAAGGTAGGGAAACGCTTTTGGTGTCGAGGCTTCGCCCCGGACCCCACTGGTAACCTACTGGCATGGCGTACAGAGCTCGCCCAGATCACCTAGCTGTCAAGAAAAAGCCTTCAACATAGCTGTTTGTTTTTTATTTTACGAATAATTTATTTTCGGCGGAAATCCTCAAAGCTTTAATCTAAATATGTAGGGTATCTCATCTTTTAAAGGAACTAATCAGTTGTATTTGCAATATAGTAAGGGCCCGGTATATTCATATTAGAATATTTTTCAAGTAAAAAATGTTCAAAAGGTCCTTTTTCAATAGGATGAATAGTGAGCTGTAGATGTCAGGAGAATGCATTTCTGCAGTGAAGAATGCTAGAAAACGCTTTTGGCGTCGGGGCGAAACTTCGCCCCAAACCTCACTGGGAGAGCTTACATCGCTCTCCCAGACCCACTAGCTGTGAAGAGAAAGGCCTCAACATGGCTGTTTTATGTGTATGTGTGTTGTTGTTTTTTCGCCGAAGGTTTAGAAACAATGCTCATTTTTTTAAAATTTTAATACATAAGCTGCACGCGCGTTTATATAAGAGTTAGAGTTAGAAAAAAAATCACCCCCTCAAATTTCTGGATCATCTAGTGCCTTCAAGTACGTTCTCATTGTTTCAACAAAAACAGACGCATGCGCATTTTATTCACAGTGCGAAATGGTACTTTAACATTATCTTACATGAACTTATCTGTACTCATGAACTTGTATAGAAATGTCTTTTAGTAAATGTACTGATACATACAAACTACTGGCTTTCTTTGTCACACAAAATATTGGTCCTATGGGAGGGGCCCATCAAAACATTCTTGAACCCGGGCCCACGGGTACCTTGCTACGCCACTGGCCAATATAGTGTGGTCTGGAAGGGGCGATGGCGTCAATCCCGCTTCCCTCCCCCCATTAACTTTCGAGTGGGGGGGCGGTCCAATTTTTTTTCTAGAAATCACAGCTGTAACAGAATCAATTAAATATCTATATGATTAAAACTTGATATTAATATTTTATTCAATCCATATTTTATGACGTTTTCCTGTTGGCCGATTGGGATGGGGACGAATACCGCTATTGCCCTTCCTGCCTAAACCCTTTGAGTGTGGAGATCAATCCCCTACTTTTATGTAGAAATCATAGTTTTTGAACAAAATTAGTCGAATTAATATCTAAGTTTTATATTATATTAGTTACTTCTGGTATATTGGTCGATTCGGTGGGCTAAGAAGGGGGTAATTGCATGTATTTCCCTCCCCACTATAGCCCTCTGAGTGGGGGGGGGCGGGCATGGAGAAATCATAGTATGTAAAAACAAATTTTTTTGCACATATATATAATTATAAAATATATATATATATATATATATATATATATATATATATATATATATATATATATGTGTGTGTGTGTGTGTGTGTGTGAACCCATATATATTTATATATATATATTGAATTTTATGTCGCACCATACTCTAATCTCAAAAAATTTATGTTTAGTTAATATAAAATGAAAATAAAGTTGTACCTTCCCTATATCGGACAGACCAATACTTGTTCTTTTTCTATTATAGTTAAAAATTACAAATTTAAAAAAAAAGATGTCACTAATATAATGCCCAGATAATCTTTTCCTACCTTTTTTCAATCTATTCTCAATCAGATAAATTTCTAATTAAGTAAATTTGGGACAATAACTCACAATTTACACCTTAATGTTCATCATTATCATCATCGTTCCTTTGTGTTCCTTGTGGAACATAGGGCTTCGACAAAAACACGCCACTCTCCATGGTCTCTTGCAAGTTTTTTTATGGCTTCCCGGCTCTTTCCGGTCCTCTCGGCTTCTTCCAGTATGCTACGTCGCCATGTTCATTTTGGTCTTCCTCTACGTCTTGTTCCCTGGGGATTCCATTCTAAGGCCTGCCTAGCACTGCTGCTGGTATCTTTTCTTAGAGTGTGACCAATCCATCTCCACTTCCTCTCCAAGATCTGCATTTCTATATTTTTCTGCCCACTCATCTTCCAAAGTTTGGTATTTTCTACTTTGTCGTACCATCTTATTTTTAGGATAATTCTCAGGCATCTGTTGATGAAGGTTTGTACTTTTCTTGTTGTCACTTCAGTTGTTCGCCATGTTTCAGAACCATACAGTAGGACAACCTTGATATTAGAGTTAAAGATTCTTATTTTTGTCTTGTTCGAGATGTGAGGAGATTTGCAGGTTGGTTTTAGCTGTGTAAATGTCTGACGCTCTAGATTTATACGACGTTTAATGTCTTCATCAGTTCCACATGTTAGACTGACTACACTTCCAAGGTATATACAATTTTCTACTTGGTCTATGGCCTGGGCATCCAGCTCTATGTCTCCAATTTGTTTGTTGTTTACTTTAAGTACTTTTGTTTTTTGATGGTTTATTTTGAGGCCTACTCTTTTTCCTACTTCACTTAAGGCTGTGATCTTTTCTTGTATATCCTGTAGTCTGTGTGATAATAAGGCTATGTCGTCAGCGAATTCTAGGTCTTCCAGCTTTTGTGTGAGGGTCCATTGGATTTCTTTCCCTGAATTAGAGTAGGCTTCTTTTGTGACCCAATCCAATACGAGAAGAAACAGGAGGGGTGAAAGAAAACATCCCTGTTGGACTCCTGTTGTGACTGGAAATTCCTCAGATAGCTTGACACTGTGGGTTACTTGACGGGTGAAACCATCATAAAGGTTTTGGATTATGATAATTATTTTGTTTGGGATCCCATAATGTCTCATTACATTCCAGATAGATTCTCTGTCAATACTATCAAAGGCTTTTTCAAAGTCAACAAATGTTGCATAGAGAGGAGATTGCCATTCAACACATTGTTCTATAATTATTCTGAAAGTTGCTATTTGGTCAGCAAAAGATCTCCCTTTTCTGAATCCGGCCTGTTCTTCCCTTAGGTGTTCATCGCATGCTCCCTTTATTCTGTTTAGTAGGATTCTGTTGAAAATCTTGTTTGGTACTGACAACAGAGTGATGCCTCGAAATTTCTCACATTGTGATAGATCTCCACTCTTTAGTAGTTTTATTAGTAGGCCCTTTTTCAACTCAACGGGAGGTGTTTCAGTTAACCAAATTTTGTTGAATAGTTTGTGTAGTTGGTCGACTATTTCACTTCCTCCTTCTTTTAGAACTTCAGGTGGTATGTTGTCAATTAGCTACTTTACCTGTCTTCATTTGTTGGAGTGCATTCCTTATTTCTTCTTTTGTTACTTCTTCCATGTTTATGTCTAGTGTTGGTCCTACATGTAGATATGGTGGATTTAGTGGTTTGGGTCTATTGAGCACTTCTTGGAAATATTCTTTCCATCTTTCAAGTTGTTCGTTTATTGAAGAAAGTAGTTTTCCATTTTTGTCTCGGACTGGAACATTGCAGTTAGCCTTTTTGGTACTGAGAAGTTTGGTGATTTTGTACAGTTGTTTTATATCTCCTTTACCTGCTGATTCTTCTGGCTGTTCAGCCAGATTATTGTAAAATGCTCGTTTGTCCTGTCTGAGCTTTTTGGTGACTTTTTGTGCAATTGCTTGGTAGTCTTGTTTAAATTGCTGCTTGTGGTTTCTTGTTTTTGCTAGGTTTACTGCCTGTTTAGCGCATTTCCTCTCTTCGATTAATTTCCATGCCTCATCACTAATCCATTGTTTTTTCTTCTTAGGGTTAAGGCTTAGTTCTTCCTGGCTTGTTTCAGTAATAATTTCTTTGAAGTTTTGCCAAGATTTATCAACGCTTTGTTATGCCTCATCTAGTTGTAGCACAGCAAATTTATTTTGAAGGGATAGTTGGAACTATTTTTAATCTGGGTGTTGTGGAGCTTATCTAGGTCAAATCTTTTCCTTTGGTTTATTCCTCTTTTATTGCTGGCCAGCTTCATTTTTAGTTTGGCAACAACTAGGTGGTTGTCTGAGCCAATATCTGCTCCTCTTCTGTTTCTTACATCTAGTAATGTGTTTCTCCAGTTCCGCCGTATGGTAATATGCTCGATTTGATTCTCTGTCATATTGTCTGGTGGCACCCATGTCACTTTGTGGCATTTTAATGCTATTGAATATTATTTATCGATTTTGTTTTATCAGCAGCGATCCTCAAAGCCCTAATCTAAAAATGTGGGATATCTTACCTTTTCAAGGAACGAATCAGTATTATTTGCAATATATTAAGGGCCTATAAATTTATATTAGAATAGTTTCCAAAATTATTCCAAATGTCCTTTAATAGGATGAATAATGAGCTTTAGGTCATGAGAATGCGTTTCTTCAGTGGAGAATGCAAGAAAACGTTATTTGGCGTCGGGACTTCGCTAGAACTCCTTTGAAAATAATGAGCTGTAGATGTCAGGAAAATGCGTTACTGCAGTGAAGTATGAAAGAAAACGCTTTTATACGTTTATGCGTAGGGTTAGGGTTTACTGGGCATTAAGGTTAGGGTTTGAAGATCGCCCCCCCCCCTCGAAAGTTGTGGACCCGCTAGTGACTCTGGGCTAGTTTCATACTCGTGTCCCTTGAACAATAAAAGTAGACTACCTATATCGTACTATCTCACGCTAACATGATCGTCTACATCTAATGATATAGGCCTTATTATTGTACAAAATTGTAATAAATAAATAATATTTATAGAGGTGGTACTACTTTACTGTATAGCATTTTCTTACGGTATGTAATTAAGTAGGTAAGATTGTATGCCTGGTTCTCTAAATTCGTGCCCTTTAATTAATGTACCTTAATTTAATGATTCAGAAACATTTTGCATGAAAAATCAACAAACTAGATTTCTAAGTTTACACGGGGTCACTTCGGATGTTTGGCATGGGGATCTGCCCCAATATGATTCCCATTTCTTTCATCAGGTTCTCTTAGTAAAATTTCTAATACTGCTAATACTTTGACTTAAATTCATGAACTAAAGCAATTTGGTAAATCATTTATGTAAATTTAAAATAGTAGTGGACCTACGACTGTTTCTTGAGGAAACCTGAGTTAACAGTTATTGGTGTTGATTTAGAGCAATTTAAAAAATAATTATTCCACTGATGCAATGGATCATTAATGCCAAAATATTTTAGTTTTTTAAGCAAAATATGGTGGCAAACTTTGTCAAAATCCTTAAGAAAATTTAGAAAAATAGGATCTTTTCGCTCACTGTCATACTACCCTTTTGAAAAAAAAATCAATTAGTCCATTAGTTGTGTTTCACATGATTTGTATTTCCCAGAGCCTTATGTGTTTTAGGCGTTTACAATGGGACGCTGGTAAGTCTATCTACCCTGGTTTAGAGATGTCTGAAAAATGGATCTCAAACACTGGAGCTAGCTCGTTGCTTAGTTATTTAAATAATCAAATTGGATATTACCATTAGGTCTTGATGCTTTATTCAGTTTATTGTTAGCTAATAATGTATCGATTCTATTCTACTTCTATATCTCCTATATTTTCTACTTGGTTTCAATTAAGTAATATGTCTTTGTCTCCTGGAGCTGAGAATGTTAATGCAAAGCATGTATCTTTATGTTAGCTTTCCTTTCATTATCATTATTTGTTACGTTTTCTTCTGCTTTTAATGACATTAAGCCTGTTGTTTCCATTTACTTAATACTTAAAGCATGGTCATAAATGTTGATATTGTTAGTTCATCGTCGTGTATTAGTTATTTACATGTTGTTGTTTTTTTTTTGCTTTGCACCCAAAATAAACATTATTTGATCATTTTACTACTTAAAATCTTAAGATGTGAGAGAAGCATGTACCATAACAGCATACATTTGATTATCTTGAAAAATATATTTAATGAGTAAGGTTAAACATATGTATTGTAGGTAATATTTGTATAGCAATATACACAATTAAGTATAACTTAATTAATATTTTTGTGTAAAAATAACTAAGATTTGTTTATTATGGCATTAAAAAAGTCTTACCTGCATTTCTGGCTTGCCATAATATAATGATAAAAGCTACTTCTTTGATCATTTCTAACGTATGTATATACAGCTTTATTTTTCTACATACAAAAAAAATTGCAATACATTTAAAGAAAATAAATATTAAAAAAAAACTATAATATTAAAGGTCTAAAAGTATTTAAATGTAAATTTGTAAAAAAAAAAACAACAAATAACTAAAATAAAAATAGCTTTAGTTATTGATTTTATTAAAGTGAAATGAAAAATTACATGCAATTTTTTCATTTGTTAAAATATAAAAAAATAGCATACCCTCTGAAACTTTTCCTTGAGCTTTCAATATCTTTATTTTCCTATATGTAAATAGTACAAAGAACCAGGAAGTTAAATATTCCATGTAGATTTATACTTTAAATGTGTGATTTTTTTTTATATTGTATTCCATCATACATGTAAATTCAAATTTATGGTGCCTTTTTTAATTTAAAAAAATAGTTAAAAAAAAACATTATGTTATATATGTTTAATATCCATTAAAAATGAAAGTATTTAAAAAAAAGTTTACTTTACATAACAAAGGCTTGCAAGACATCTAGACCAAAGAAGACAGAATGTGTCAAACAAAAGTTGCGTTTGTTGGTAGTGTACACACATAGGTCCATTGAGTGTTTTACCTGTTATGTGTAACACTGTGTGTACAAGCCATACACATGAATACAAAATGTCATCGGTCAATGTATTTCGAATATTTCCAATAAAAGTTTACAAGGGTTATCTTAGGAACAGTACATACTTATTTTAGTCACAGTGTAGAGTATGATAGACGCATTTGTTTCAATAAGAATTTGTCGGAATGTTTTAAAGAGAGAAAAAAATCAGAGCGGCGACAATAACGTTATAGAATGTCAGCATTATTAACATGCTGGAACGTGGCTTCATAGAGCTGTTGATACAAAATGCAGTAAGTCTAATACGGACGATCATCCTTCTTTCTCAACATAGCGAGCGTACCATGTGTTATCCCTAATTCGAACTATGTCCAAAAAATAACGAGCCAATAAATCATCCCTAACTGCATTAAACCTATTGTTCATACATTGGTGACACCCCATTGTGTAATCCTATATTTAGCTTGACTTTTTTTAAAGCGCATTTTTCTATTACTAGCGTTTGATCAGTGCCAGAAAATGAAGAGCGCTGGAAGATTACAAAATGAGATATGCTTATGTTTTTGTACAGACAGTAAAAATTAAGTTGAATAAACAAGGCGGTGATAGAAATGGGGGCAGTAGTGCTAGTGCGTAGTCAGCGGACGCCAAATTCTGCTTCTGACACTAATATCTTCATCTACGTAAACATGTTAATACCCTTTGAGTTAAACAATGGTGTAGAAAAAAAAATAGATTGGCTTGCTTCCACACTTACCTTAAAACTTCTTCGAACAGTTAAATGTAAAATATAGCACGTACTATCATTCTAAGTTTTAATAAATGCTTTTTTCTACAATACCTCTACTCAAGTCACTCCTTCATGGAGCCTAGACCAAGCAGGAACCTGGACAGCTGATCTCAAAAACGGCTCTAACAATGTGTACAAAAATGTAAAAGTAGATATATTTCGCTCAGAACAAAATCACTAGCTTGTTGGTCTCACGGGGAAAACTCTTGTTTGACCGTTATAAATGTTCCAAGTAAAAAAAAATAATCTAAATTTTGCTTTATTAGACAAGAAGAAACAAATGCGTAGGTAGACTTAGGTTCAAAAATTATACGCTAAAAAAGTAATTGTAAAGTTGGGAGTTTCAATTTCATAAATTTTATTTTTTTTAGCACAATTCTAATATAGATTACATCTAGATTTTAGATCT
>JADKLZ010030796.1:0-15566 GCA_021533235.1 Biomphalaria straminea | reverse complement strand
ATATATATATATAGTCTATACATTATAATTAGTAGTAGTATTAGTATAGTTTACTATAGTCACTATAGACCAGGCATGTCAAACTGGGTGTTCGGGGGCCGCATGCCGCCCGCGACCACCTTGCATGCGGCCCCTCTGGCCACCTAAAAAATTAAAAAAATAATGTTAAACTCTCTCTCTCTCTCTCTCTCTATGGCCAACGTCAGTGGCGAAGCGACTATGGATCATCTCATGGAAATGAGATGAATGCCTGGGCATAAGCTGTGGTCGGAACGATGTCGCCCACACATCAGTTCCCCCCTCTCCACGCAGCTGATGTATCCAAAGGAACGGCAGTGCCGATACAGTTTGGGGTCAGCAGCATCGCAGGTTCTGCCAGAGTGTAGCACTGGGTGCTGCAAACTGCCTTAGGGTCGCCAGCTCCTGATTTTTCCTCAGGGTTGACTCCCGAAGCCAATCAATGTTAAACTATTACGCTGGAAAACAAGAGATGACTAGCTATTTGAATGGAAAAAAATAGTATCTGTTAAACTGAACAACGATGGTGAGTCTGCAGTAAAAGCAAGCTACATTTTGTCAAACTTCATTGTAAGCCTTTGCAAATCATTTAATAAATGTGATTTATGAAGCCGAAGTAATTTGTCCTAAAAAGGTGAAAGCATTCAAAGAAATAGCGTTAACTAGTGACACTGTGGCAGATACAAAAAAACTAAATATCTGATCTTGAACTGATGTAAAGGTTGTGAAATAACAGAAAGTGATAATGCAGTACAATTTACCATTGTAAAGTTAGCTAGTCTAACAACGGATGGCGCACCAACTATGAAATTAAATGGTTTTGATGCAAAGTTACTTGCAAAACTCTGAGAGAATGATAATACTTTTAAATTTGCTCATTTTCAGTGCATTATTCACCAAGAAACATTCTGCGCAAAGCAATTACAGTTTCAACATGTCATAAGACCGGTTTCAGTCACTTCTCAATTTTATTCGTGCCCGTGGTTTTAGTGCTTGCCAAATTTTAATGTTTCTGGATGACATTGAAAATGAATTTGATTGTGTTCCCTACTACACAGAAGTCCGCTGGTTCTCATGACATATAATATTGAAGACATTGTTTGCACTGCGTGAGGAAATTGTATTGTTTCTGAACATGAAAGGTGAACCTGTTAAACATTTCCAAACTGACGAATGGATTCAGCTTTTGACATTAGCAGTTGATCCCACTGGTCACCTACAAGACTTGAATTTGAAACTTTAAACTGGGTGTAATCAAGTGAAATACATTTTTAAGCATAATTAGGACTGTGAATAAACCAAATATGAAGTGAAAATCGTGTTCACTTATCAACGTGTCAGGAACTTAAAAGATTGAATACGGTTGTGACATTTGGTGAATGTCTTACATCTAGAATCGTTAGTAGATGCTTTTAATTACCGTTTTCGCGACTTCGTTACATAAGAGCAAGAATTTTCGTGTTTTGTATCTCCATTCTCATTTGATTCTGAAAATGCTGTTGAAAATATGCAACTCGAGCTGATAGAATAGCTGTCAGATTCTTAGTTGAAATCGAAGAATATTGAAATGGCTGTGACAAAATTGTAGTTATTTACCCTGAACGGTATGTTGAATTGCGGAAATTTGCAGCCAGAATTCTAGCTATGTTTTATGCACTGGTCTCTATGAGCAGTTCTTTTGCATAATAAAAGCTACAAAAACATATCACCGTTCGAGATGATCTGATCAAAATTTGCCATCTGTGATGAAAGCGACAGTGGCAAACAAATTTCAACCTGACATTAATAAAATGGTATCCCAGAAATGATGTCAAGCATCAGGACAAAGAAAATAATGAGTAACCATAGTAGTTTTTATTTATAAAATAGTACTACAAATTTAGCTAAGGGACAGGTATGCCATTAATTATTGTATTCTATTGTATTGTTTCTAATATACAAAAAAAAAACTAGTAGGCTGTTTTGCAGCTGATTTTTTGCTGCGGCCCCTCAGGTCATAGTAAGTTGTTTATGCGGCCCATATAACTTTTAAAATGAGTTTGACATGCCTGCTATAGTATAGACACTATAGTCAGTATAGTGAGTCTATTAGACTCTATATAGTTCTAGATAGTCTATCACTATGTCTATAACTATTATAGTTACAATTATTTTAGAATTATTTATGATCATTAATTCAATTGTAATAATTGTATGATGAAGATTCGGTTACATTCTATGATAATGATTCTTTAATTTTCTTAGATTCTAGATCATATCTATTCTAGATCTAGATCTAATACAGTACTGTATCAGTGTATGTAAACTATAATAATCATTATAATGCTATGACTTTTATGTATATTAATTATACTATTTATTAAAATTAATCTGAAATTTAAAAAAAATTACCTGACTACACTTGACAACAGACTGAGACTAGATTCATAACTTCAACTTCAAGTAGTTCAAGTCATAGACTTTTATAGATTCTATATCTATTTGTCTAAATCTATTTTGATCTAGATCTATCTAGATACAATGTCTAGTTTTAGATTGATTAGATCTATTTGACTATCTTAATATCTAGATCTACCTTGAATTCAAATATTTCAATGCTGCTTCCTATTTTGTTTTTCTGCTTTATATTGGTGGGTTATTTTTTTAACTGCTGGAAACTAGTCTTTAGGTTGATAATTAATTTGGTATGGGTAATAAGACTGCCAATTTAGGTATTTTGTGTCTATGTATTGTATAAATAAATCACCTTTTCCCATCCGGCCGTTATATATAAAAGATTTATTTTCGTTTTTATTTTAAATAGGCTTATAAAATTTTATGTGTAAATCAAATAAGGAAAGCCAAAAAATTATTAACAATAATCATGTAAATTAAATAATGTTAGAAAGCATTTTCATTTGTAGATAACTTATAATAATCTATATTATATGCAAGTCTTTCATTCACAGACTCACCTATCACTAATTATTCTTCTTGCTGTGGATGAAAAAATACAAAAATTTAACCTGTTATTAACTAATCTTGGATCTAGGGCAACTAAGATAATTTCATGATCGAAACCACAATGAAACAATTTTTGTTTATTAATCCCAATTTTAAAGTCAAACATATCAAAAAGTATAATATTTAACTTCCTTCCATTTTCAAATACTTTATGCGTAAATTTCTTCTTGACATGCTTTTGTAGACTCTACATTGTAAAAAATAATCTTATTTTTTTTGTCAAATGAAGCCTACATGACTCAATTCAATTTTTTTTTTTTGTTAAACATTTACAAAAACAAAGAAATGTAGTTATAACTTTATAATTTGGAGGATGGGGGTAAAAAAAACTTTTACAAGATAGATATTCTTTAGCCTAACAGGTTTTGTCTTCTAGCAAATTTACTCACATTTATATTACTAACCTTATACTGGTAGCATATAATGTAATATAAGTATGGGGGTAGCCTGAGTGTGGAGGTGGTTTCAGGGTTCAAACCTCCCCCAACCCTCAAAATTATTTTTTTATGCAGGGGAGATTTTAATGTTAAATCATCATTGCCGCAATGTTGCCAAGGGGTTTTGGAGGTTATAATCCCCATCTACCATAAAAACAAAAGCAAACTACTGTCAACAAATTTCATGAGCGTAGCCAAGGGGGTTTTGAGTTTGAAACCCACCTCTCAGGGGGTTCTATGATTATAACTCCCTTTCCTGGTAAAAAAAAAAAGGAAAAAATAACTACTTTTATTGTACCAAAGTCCATGTGTATAGCCAAGGGGGGTTGACATTAAAACCTCCCTCCTGAGGATTATAAATTCAGCGAGCATAGCTAGGAGGGTTTTGAGCTTAAAACCCCCTTCCAGAAGGTTTTAAAATTTTAACATCCCTATTTGATTACAAAAAAATTAAATTTCAAAAATGCCAAATTCAGTGAGCATAGTCATGGAGCGGGGTTTAAGCCCCCACCCTGCCAGTGAAAACTTAAAGGAAAACAACTGTCTCCATAAATTTACTGGAATTATTAGCCAAGGAGTTTTAAGTTTAACCCCTACTTTTTTCCAATAGAAAAAAAGCGAAGGATAACTAGTCACCAAAATCCATGATTAAGGGTGATTAAGATGTTAAAATCTCACTTCATCTATATATAAAACAGGAAAGCTACAGTCAACAAATACCAAGAGGAGTTTTTAGATTAAAATCCCCCGTCCAATATAAAAAAAGCAAGGCTACTACCAATAGTTGTATCCCTTTCCTCCAATGAAAATCCAAAAAAGACTTCCATTTCAGCCTAGCAATGGGTTTTATCTTCCAGTTGCTGGAACCCATTCCATTAGTAATGTAAATCTACTAGAATTCAATTTCACAGATATTCAACCCTACTCCAAATTAAACATCTAGTATTATAATTTAGATTTAGATCTAGACTATAGAGCATATTTTCCCAGAACCCTAGCATACCACTAGGTCTAAATTGGTGTTCCAACCTATTGATGTCACTATAGGGAGGTGCGGCCCACATTGGGTGACACCCACCATTAGGGGGTGAAACCCAAATGGATAAAAAAAATATTAGCAAAAACTAGAAAAAAAAAACGAAATGGAAAATTTGAATATCGGCTAAAACTAGCAAATCAAAAAAATAAATATCTTATATACCCAAATATGCCTTGGCATATCTACTGTGCTAATCTATATATTTTATTTTAGGCTCCATTGCATATATTTTATTTTCTTTGGTACAAATGTCCAAAAAGTTACATGATAAAAAGGGGGATGCAAAGGCAGACTTTTTTTTTTTCAAAAAAAAAAATTGGTTGCATTTGCCTAGTTATTTTAGATTTCAGTATTAATCAGGCGAAAGTGACTTTATTACCAAATTTTAAGAAAAATTAAATAATTAATTTTATGACATTTTATGACAATCGTTTTATCGTCCAATTAGAACTTATTATTAGAAGTTAGCATCAAGATCGATTCAAAAGGCTCTTTTAAAGAAAACATTTGCCTCTTTATAAGGATTCTAGAGTCTACGCAGTTTTTACGGCAGTAAAAACCTAATTCGCTCGACCAACATACAATCCTACTGAAAAACTTTTGAAGACATTTTAGAACGTCTTTGCTGACATGATTCTTTTTTAATGTTCTGAATGGTCCAAATTCTCATCGTTATGTTGACACCTTTTTGTGGCAAAAACTAAAATTTCGTGGCAAGGCTTCTTACTTAACATGTAGATGATCTTAAGACATGTGCGCTATATGTACCTTGACGATCCCTCGCTTAATAATAATATTGGCCAATGCTGCCGCCTTCTTTATTGGACTTCACTTGAGCAACTTTTTTTTAACTAGCATAAACAGTGCACTTATTATTAGAACGTGCCACTCTGTTATAATTTAACACTGACATGGGCTCTTCTTACCACGGGAAGAAAAATGTGTTGATGACACAAGCTGAGAACAAAGGAAAATGGTTGAAGGAGCTAATGGATCTTCAACAGACTACCTTACTGGAAATGGAAAGGGAACCTGATGCCTCTCTAATACTTTCTTCCGAAATAACTTTTTGGGGTTGTACAAAACAGTTTAAAATTATCTACATAACACTATTTCTGAAAAAAAGATAGACTTAACGTTTAGCGGGCCCGGGGGGGGGGGGGGCAAATGGTGAAAGTTTGAAAAACTCTGCTCATTTGCCTCAAATCTCTCTCACACTTCCGATACGCCCATTCACCACTTCTTCATTTAACTTGTAATCTTCTTATTACTAGAAATTGTACAAGATAGACTTAAGGAAAATGAGTTTCTTAGCTCAGAAATGCTGAAAAATGCTTGGTGACAAGCACTTCCTGAGACAAATAGATGGCTAAGGTAGCAGCAAAGTACATTTTCTCCTTTAGGTGGTAGTCAAAGTTTGAACAACATGGTAATGTTAATACTGTTTCCTGTCTATAAGTCTAACAAAGGAAACATATTTAGGTGATATTAATAAATTTGCATTGTAAATATGCTAAAACTATTTTATAACATCATAAAGAATGGGATTTTAAAATAGAATTGCCATTCAATTTACATTGGTGAAAAAAAAAAATAGGTAATAAGCTTATTGTATTGATTCAACAAAAAGAATTAACGATAGTTTCTATTGGGACAAATTTGATGGGGGTTGACTGAGCTGGGTGACACCAACCCTAGTGACGCCACTGGTTCCATCAACTACTGGAATTATTAGATCTAACTAGTTTAGTAGCAGGCTAAATATGTCACCACATGATTTTAATTAATCTCTTAAAAAAAAAATACTTGTTCCACCAAATACTCAGAATCTGCAAAGTTCCAAATTGTTCTATCTAGTCAATCTATCTTAGTATCTAAATTCTAGTAGAGGGAAGGGTGTCTAACTCCAGTAAGAACCTTATTTAGGGTTCAACAGACATTTAAAAAAATGAAGAGACTGGATGGTATGAAAATCAATAACATAAGTTAAATATGTATATGTGTTTGTGCAAAAGTAAAAAAACTTCACCTCCCTCTCCCAGAAAAAACTCCTGGCTATGCACATGACTACAAACAGTTCAGAGTTTGAAAAAAGTGTCATATGAATAGGGCTAAGAAATTATTAACAAACAGCCTTGATTACATAAATTTTTGAAAATTATTTTCCGTTAGAGTAGTGTCTTTTTCAATTGTTTTAAAAAGCTTATATCAAATCAGTCTGTCAGGTAAAAAGTTTGTTCATTTTTTGAAGTTGAAATTTTGCACAATTATTTATTTACATGATCTTACAAGAATTAAAGAAAAAAAACAAACAGTTAATTAAATATTGGTATGGGTAATTAATTATTACATTATTATCAATTATTATTGGCAATAAATTATTTTGTTTAACATTGAACAAGGGAAAGAAATTGTAATCACCTTACATGGTCTTACAAGTCGAATTAGTCCCTTATATACTTTGTATAGAAAATTAGGTTGTTTTTACTTTCGAGATCTTTGGGCACTTCAGAGTCCATCCAGCTCTAATGGGTACCTGACATTTGTTGGAGAAAAGTAAAGGCGGTTGTTCATTGTGCTGGCCACATGATACCCTCATTAATTGTAGACCACAGAAACATATGACCTTTACATTATCTGTCATATAGACATCAAGGTCTTGAAAGGGGAGCTTTTAAAAATTGTTTTGTATTTTTCCTGTTTTGTTTTTTTCCTATTTCACCCCCCTGCCCAAAAAAATGTAAATTAACAAACAAAAGAAAGGGCACATATTAATTTGCAAACCAGGATGATCTTTTACATTTATATTTATTGTTTGTTTTTTTTCTCAAACATTATTTCATTGAACATAAGCAGCATTCCTTTTCAACATTTACATCAAAGATTTAAAAATATCTTGCAACAATAAGATACTACATGGTAGGTAGTGACTACTGGTTAGAATTTTTTATACATGTGGGCTAAGAGTGCAATTGATTTTTCTTACTGCGCAAAATTATTAAAAAATTAACTATAATTCTTGATAAACCCTATAAACTCATAAAAATTAAATCTCTACAAGAAAATGGAATGCACATAAAGATAAACATTAATAAAATGGTCCATTATTAAACAAAGTTGCACTATAGTCCATTATAAAAATAATATTTGGTAGATGATAAAAATTAAATAGAGCAGGCTATTTAAAATAATGCTTTTGTAATTTTATAAATAAGACATGATAGAAGTACTTTAGAAAGCTTTTAGACTATCATAGACTGGCAGAGATTGATGGAAGAGCATAAATCATGTTGAGATTGTTATAATGACAATGAAAGACTTAAAGCAACACAAACATTTTAATTTCAATACTTTTTTTTTTCATTTCATTCAACACCTGGAATAAATTTGAAACTCATTTAATACAATGTGATAAATAAAAATGATATTTGTACCTTAGAGTAACAAAATTTTAGAACTTTAACATAATTTGAATTAATTTTTTTACAAGCAAAATGCCACAATTTTTTTATTAAGACTCATAATGAAGACAAAATATTACCCCCTAAAGATAACTCCTGCTTAAATAATATATTCTCATATGAATAGTAAAAAAAAAAGTTTTAACTCAATACTCATACATCCAAAAATCCTCTCACAAACAGCCACACTTTTTTATTGAGTTTAAAGAAAATTTAAAGCAGTTAAAAGTCTTTTAATAAAATTTGTATCATTAAAAAATGCTTCAACATAATAAAGATATAAGCCTTTTCCAATGCTCATGTTCCTATCAACATTAAAAATTCCATCAATGGCTTTATTGTGAAGACATTTTACAGGCAAAGTTGTTTTTTAATATTTGCTAATTGTCACTTTGCAAGAAATAATTTTTAATTTTGTTTTTCTTTGATAGCACAGTCACATGGTGAGGAATGAAAGTTCATCAAGGTCAATCATAAATCCAAATTTTCATTTGTTTTCACTGAAAACCTTATCCAAATAATAAATTAGTAATAATTGAATAACTTGAATGCAATTTATTTTTTAACAGTGATTTAATGCTACAAATTGTTTCTTTAGACATTTAATTCATAGTAAAGTAAAATTTTCAAAAAATTGTAACAAATCATAATAACCAATAATTAATGATTATTAATGGAACACATATTAACAAACCATATACAGTAAATAAAACTTGTTTCAGGAATAACATATATCCCATCCCAATAAAAAGTTTGACAGTACCTATATACAAGTATGTAATTATTTAACAATGGGATGTGCTAACAGACAATTTTTCTGATTACTTTAACTTTTATGATGTCACTTTTATGATGTCACACAGGATAGGCAACTAAATCCCAAAAAAACTCAAGGTGCTGCGCTTCGTCATAACCCATATCTACTAGTTTGGAATAGGTTATTTTGGTGTAAGTGTTACGATTGGTCTGTAAACAAACCTGAGCGTCAATACAAACTTCTGTATCTTCTTTCGGTTTCTGTTTAAGTGTGTAGCGTATAGTCCAAATTTTAGAATGACCTCTGCCACCAGATAACTTTGCTGAAATGAAGCCATTACCGTCAAAGCTAAGAGGAAGGATGGCTTCACTGTTGTTTAAAAAGGAAACCAAGGCAGAAACTAAGATCTTTCCATCTTTGTCAAGTCTCAGCTTCATTCGCACTTTGCATGGTACCTTTTTAAGTGGATAGTAGTCAGTAAAAAACTCTTCTTTAGCTTTGTAAAATCCATGTGTTTCTGGTATTGTAAAATATACACCGCGATCTGCAAACACTTTGCTTGTGGAATGAACAGTGGAGTTTTTTACAACATCATTATTCTGTAAATTTTTTTTAGGTGCAAGTGCATCATTATCACTATTGATCACATTTTGGTTCCTTTTACCATCACTGTAGTCAATAGGACCTAAGGTTGAGGTCACAATTTCAGCAGTTTGGCCAATTTCTGCCAATCCTGATGCACTATTTTCTAAAGAACTCAGTGAAGTGGTTTGAGGTGCTTCAAATGTAGACCTATTTAGAGGAATAGCAACAACATTGGTATTTGTTTCTACTCTTGGTTCTGTTTCCTTCACCTTGGGGTAATTAAAGAAAGTTTTGTTTTGATAGGATTTTGTATAAGACTTTGTCATTTTCCAAGGATACTGCTTGGTATCTATGGAAAAGTCAGGGAGTTGTTCACTTCTGTTTACCTTTAAAGCTTTGGAAGTAGATGCTGCTGTCACATGATTGTTGTTTTCATTTACTTTGGGAAGTTTCTCTTCTGTCCAGTTGTTAACAATGTCTGAGTAAGAGCCTGTAGAAGAAGCATCTGAAGTATTAGTACAGGAATTAGGTACACCAAGAGATACAAGCTTTTGCTTCATTTCAGCTATTTCACTTTTCAATTCCTCTGACAAATTATCAACTTTTTTTGTCAAGTCCTCCATATATGTCCTGAGTGTCTTAGCTTCCATTGCAATATCCAGTACTGATTTCAAAAGAGCTCCAATCTCTTGGTTTTGTTGCTGACTTACTATTTGCTTGATGGCTGATAACAGATCCTGGTTTTGATTGAACATTTCATTCCTCATGTTAACTAGCTCAAGCTTTAGCTCTTGTGAAGCAACCTTCAGGTCCTGAATTTCTAAAGCTTGACTTTCCTGCAAGGTGTAAAAATAATTTTTATAAACTATATTTTCTTTTTGAAAAAGAAAAAGCCACTATTTTATTTGTAGTACTGTTTAAGTTATATATATATACATATATAAAATCAATGATAAGTAAAGTCATGTGATCAGCAAAACGACCAACTTTCGATATTTTTCCCCAACTAATGTTAGGTACCCGTTATGGCTGGGTGGACTCAAAGGCACCCAAAGATCCCGAAATTAAAAGTCTTCACAAGATTTGAATCCGGGATCCCTGGTTCGGAAACCAAACGCTTTTACTGCTCAGCCATGCACCTCCCAAAAAATCAATGAGTAAAGCTCTAATTGCTAGCTATTCACTATATGTTTTGCATTTTTAAATAATTTTTTTTTAAAAAGAAAGAAACACATTTTTATCCAATTTATTCAAATGGAAGCAAATGAATTGAAAAAATGTATATTAAAATTTAGAAAAAATAATTAATAATTGGTGACATCACCTCTTTGGAACAATGTTTGTGGTTATCAACATTATAGTTTAATATTCGTAAATCCATTTCTTTATTCCAAATAACCATAAACTCCTCTTTGCTGAGACCAAGTTCTGATGCTTTTTTAAGACCTTCTGCAAACTCCATTTTAATGATTTTTTTACTTCAAGTTGAAATGTTGTCACAACTGTAGAATTTAAATTTGATGAGTTTTTAACGATAATGAATCACATATATATGTCATAATATAATAAAATTTTTAAGCAAATTATTTTGTAATTAAATAATTAATTAATAATTATTTCAAGGAAGCTTCATGTAGCATTCTGTTTCCAAAGACATAGTCTAATATACTTATAATTTGGCAAAATTTATAGGTCCCAGCATGGTCTGTGTGACCACATGAAATATTGCCCTCTATTATTTTTTTTTTATGTTGGCCTTATCTTAAATAATTAATCCTTAAATAAATAGTAAATGTAGATCCTAAATCTTTGTTAAATGATTGTTAATAGGACAGACATTTGGTTAGTATATATATCTAGATCTAAATAAAAAATAGTTAGCATTGTCAATATTGACATTGACAACCACACTTTTTTTTCTTACTTAAGCAACTTACTAGTAGTTGTCTAACTAGATCTTATACTAATTATTACTATTCTACAGGGTTACCTAGGCTAGATTAACTAGATTAGAATAGTACATTTATTATATAATATATTATTATAGATTGGGACTAGATCTATGACTATGTAATAACTAATATGTTTATTTAATAATTTATTTGATTTTCAAGATTAGTAATTAGTAAATTACTAATTACTAAATTAGATTTACTAATTTGACTCAATTTGAGAATAAATCTAGGACTAGGAGTTAGTAGGAGTACTAATACTAATGTTGTGTAATATTAAATATAAAATAAATAAATATATATATAGATCTATATTAATAATTTTATATAAATATAGATCATCATCTAGATCTACTGTAACTAAGTAAAAAACTAATATAATTATAATTAGATCTAGATCTACTATCATCATCTAGATAATAAGCTAACTAGATCTAGATCTACTCATCTAGAGTAGATTAGATATAGATCTATCCGGATGTAAGGGAAAACGAAATGTTCTCCATAAAATGATAAATCACAGTAATCACACATATAAAAATAATCATATGTCATATGATTATCATTATGATATACATAATACTAGATCTATTAATACTAGATCTAGATCTAGATCAAGTAGATCTATAGTCTACAGAGAAATGCAATAAAAAAAACATGACCATAACGAGATACAGCGAACTTTTCTGATCTAAAATCTAGATATATACTTCTCGGAAGATGCAAGCTAGCTCTCGACAATCTAGATCTAGATTCTACGTAGAAATCTAGTTTAGATCTTTATAGAACCTAACTATAATAGATCTATCTGTACGAGTGTACTCGTTTTTTCCCTCCACAAAGGTGAAAGGTCGTGTTGCTAGTTAACAAAAATTATAATTTCGTCATATTGATCTCCTGTAAGGAGTAATCCTACAAACAAATAAGCAAAATGAAAATAAAAGTTAAAAGCTAATGCTAGTTGGGAAAAATACAACTGAAAGTAAAGGTACAACTCTAAAACCATTGTTTGTTTCGTTCAGTAGAAAGTACAATAAAAGTATATTTTATTCACAGATCTAGATATTTTTTCTTGGGGCTTTAGCGAACTCTTTCTCAAATAAAATACTTTTACTTATGTTCAATCTAAGTTTAGATCTCTCCCCCCCCTCTCTCTCTCTCTCTCTCTCTCTCTATCTATCTCTGTGTGTGTGTGTGTGTGTGTAGGACTATATAATTTTTGACACAAAGACCTCAGAGGGTTAGGGTAAACAAGGTAGTATCAAATGCACGCATATTATAGTTAACACAGGGGCACCCCAGGGGGCTGTGACGTCTCCGTTGTGGTTTATTTTGTACCAGTGGCGTAGCTACCAATGTGCGGGTGGTGCGGGCCGCACAGGGCACCAAGTGGAGAGGGGCACCAAAATTCTCCCAATGTGTATTAATTTTCCTGAGCTTTTCAGTAAAAACGACTGATTGTATTAGCTACTGTATTTTAAACACGAACTAACGATTTATAAACTAGTCATGTCGCAATTTTGTTTCATCTCCTGAACTATTTCTTCAAAACAATGTAAGCTATAGAACATTTTGAAGACAAATTTCCTTATGGACAATAAAGATTATTATTATTATTATTATGATAAAAGAACGAGTATTCTTTCTCTGGCGGAGCCAGGGTCGATTTTCGTTAAAGGGAGACAAAATTCATCATATTCCCTTTATCAGTTTCCACTGAGGAATTTTCTGGTGATGTGGCAGGTCTGCAGCAGTACCGCCCTCTGACAGGCAACGAGAATGTTCCTAGGAATGCCCAGAGCCTTGAAGGTATCTGTGAGGTCAGTTGTTATTATCCCCTCGGTTGATATGACGATGGGGTATATTGTAAATTGTAGACTGAACGACATTGGAGATTGGCCTGATGTCATCACAGATAATATTCGCATACACCTTGTCACTCAAGGAGCTGAAACAGTTCAGCGAATGGACAGTTAGAGAGGTGTATAGACATCAAAAATCTGCAAAAGGAAAGGCTAGAAAGCTTTTTTTTCCGGCAAATGTCAAACGGCGAGAAAGTTCTTAGAAAGTGGATGTGTTGTTCGCCCAAAAAAAAAAAGAATCCATATTTTGCTTCCCCTGAATACTCTTCTCAGCAAGATCTAGTACCAAATTTTTATTTAAATCCAAAGACGGATTCAATGAGTGGTGGAGGTTATCCACGAAAATAGAAAAACATGAGACCAGCAGAGCTCACATTCAGTCATCACTTGCTTGGAGTAGGGAACAGTATTGACAACAAGGTCCAAGATTTGATTATACAAGAGACGAAAACTGGAGAGACTACATGAAGAGAATCTTGGACATCATTCGTTTTCTCTCAAAGCAAAATCTAACACTTCATGGGCATCGCGAGCGAGATGAAGAAGTGTTGGAAGGGCAAAATCATTGCAATTTCTTGGAGTTAGTAAAATTACTATCAAAGCACGATCCACTCTTGAGGGAGCTTGTGCTTCGAACTAAGCTTTGTTCCAGACCGAATACATACATGTCTCCACAAATACAAAATGAATTTATTACAATATTGGGCATTACGTTAAAAAAACAAAACAAATCATACAACAAGTAAAACAAGTCAAATATTTCTCTATTCTTTTGACAGTACAACTGACATCTCAAAGCTGGATCAAACTTCCCACATTTTACGTTATGTTGCCAGGGATATAATGACGGGGTGCAGGTTCGTAAGTCTTTTATTGACTTCATCGACACAAAGGACAAACATGCTGCTGGAATTATTGAGATGATTCTAGAGAAACTGCGTTCGGATGGCTTAGACATAATGGACTGCAGGGGTCAAGGCTATGATAATGCTGCGGTCATGAAAGGTCAAAACTACTGTGTCCTAAAACGTATTCTAGAAGTCAATCCTAAAGCACTATTCATTGCCTGCTAAAACCATTATCTAAATTTAGCAGGAATAAGAGCTGCTGAAGCTGAAGTCAATTCGGTAACATTTTTTGGTACACTGGACCGTGTACATGCCTTTTTCTCAACATCAACACACCGCTGGGACATCCTCATCAAAATAACCAGAACTAGCCTTAAACGTTTAGTTGAGACCCGCTGGAGCGCCAGAGGAGAAGCCGTCAAGATGGTTATAGGGATAAATTTTCTAAACTTATAGAAACTCTGGAGACATTAACTAGCAGAGATGAAAATTCATCGACTAGATCTGAAGCAGAAGTATTATTAGTTGCTATTCAGTCTTTTAATTTTCTCACCTATCTTGGATTTTGGGCTCCTGTATTAACTGAAATTAACGATGCGCAAGTCTACCTTCAAAAACAAGGATTGTCTATTCGAGTCTGCTCACTCAAATTAAAAACATTAGAGACATTTTTAAGTAGCAATCGAGAGGACATCGCTGAAGCCAGCATCACATTTTCCGAAAGCGTGTGCTCAGATCTGAGAATCAGTACAGAACTTCAAAACGTATTTATTTATTTTTTTGGCCATAAGAAAAAGATGCCTGGTGAGAAAAGTGACGACTCTGTACTTACACACAAAAGAAGAGCTACAAAGGAAAATTTATTCTACATTTGGCAAGATTGTTCAAGAGATAAACACCCGATTCGAGCAACTTTATGATGTAGCAGATAGATATGAAATTGTGTCGCCTTCCCAGCTATCAAATCCTCAGGTCGAAATCAATCTCGATAGTACTCCTAGCGACATTGATAAAAACGTATTTTTGCTGGAGCGAAAGAGGCTTCAACGGTTTGTCACAGCTTCATCAGAAGCCTCCGAACTTCCAAAACAAGGACCTGTTGAGCTCTTGAATTTAAAAAGAAATCATCTAGATGATTCAGTCCAGAATATCGTCATCTTGATTCGCATATTTTTTTTTGTTCCTTCACAAAATTCGCTGATGATGCGGCTCTTCCTGCCCTGCTCTCAGTGAGCTCAGACGTAAACGAGTATTTCAGAGAAATAGAACACATTAAAAAAAAAAAAAAACTAAAGAAATGATAATTGATTTTCGTAGGGAAAAGAAGGAAAATGAAATGGTTTCTGTTGCTGGAGAGACCATTGAAATAGTGCAAACTTTTAAATACCTTGGTACTATCCTAGACAATAAACTAAATTTTACTGCAAATACTAATTATATCAGCAAAAAAGGGCAGCAAAGATTACGTTTACTGAGAAAACTCTTTTAATGTTAATGAAAAGACCTTGGCTATGTTTTATCACGCCCATATTTGCAATATTTTAAGTTTTAATATGACAGCCTGGTATGGCAATCTGAGCATTAGAAATAAAAAGAAACTCCAT
>JADKLZ010030795.1:4014-17861 GCA_021533235.1 Biomphalaria straminea | reverse complement strand
TGAGCAGAAAGTTAGCCATTCAACTCTCCCTTTAACCGTTCGCAACAGGAACTACCCGTGGTGGTGATTAACTAGGTCACAACAATCGATAATAGCGACGTTTCAGAACCGGACACAGCTCCGTAGGTGCACATTGCACTCGGCTCTGATCCTAATTACGATTCGCGGTTTTACTACTACAGGGAGTCATAGAAAAATGGGCGAACTTTCTGCTCAAGTGTGCCTATAATCAAGGGAAAATACATTCCTAGTTTTTACCCTAATCGAATTTTGACAGTTGCCCTTCTGAACGGCATCTGCCCCTTCCTTAAGATTCTTTAAATTTGGAAATGTACATTTGTTGTTTTTCTTACTACTTAATGATTATTGGACGTGTCGAAATATGTAGGTTACACCGGGGCTGCATGGTCACTGGAAATATTGCATTCCTCATCTTCGAACTCGAAGACAAACCTTATTATTGTAATGATTGTTGGTAGATATAGTATTCATATATAGATATAGTATTCAGAAGACACTAATGAGACTACCAAACATCTATTACAGAACAGGAAAGGAAATTAATTTTCAACTCCAATACACTTTCTCGTGCAGTTCTATCCGTTCTATCCCATGATGACCTGCTAACTACTGTGAAGAAACGAAAGCTTAAAATGTATAGCCATGTAACAAGATCGTCGGGACTCGCAAAGACCTTCCTTCAGGGAACAGTACCAGGAAAAAGAAGAAGAGGCAGACAGAGAGAGCGGTGGGAAGACAACATCAAAAAATGGACAGGCCTACCATTGAAAGAGGTTTTAAACAGGGCAAAGGATAGAGAGGAATGGAGAAAGATGGTCTACGAGTCTTGCTTGGTGCCCCAACGGTCCACCAGACAACGTATGAATCTAACAACAAGAATAAACACGCCATGAAATGTTAAGCCTCATTCAGGGGCGTAGCTAGAAATTTTTCATCGTTTGGAGACCCGGGGGGGGGGGGGCTGCCCCCTTTGGGGGCCCCTAAATTTTGTGCAATATTTAATTTATTTATAATGTAAAAAAGCACTCATTTGGATGCCCCCTCAAGTGGGGGCCAGGCGGGATTTTCAAATTCTCCCCCCTCCTTCCCCCAACCTAGCTACGCCACTGGTCTCACTGAGGTAACTATGAAAGGTTGACAGATTGGCCAGACACAGGAAACGAGACTCTATAGAGCAGGAGTTCTCAACCTGTGGATCGCGATCCATTGGGGGCCGAAGGACCATTTGCCAGGAGTCGCCTAAGACACTGCAGCCTATGCGGTCGAAGTTGGACCCGCGCTTTCATGGGCCCCGCGATAATTCAAGGTGTAATTATTAAATTGCAAAATATATACGAAATATTGTCCTGAATTTTTTAAAATCTCCTACAAACTCTTAAAAATCTCCAGAAAAAATAGACAAAATTGTCATTTATTGGTGTCATTCATTGCGGAAAATGCATTGTTAGATTTCATGTAATATCCGCCGAATTTTTACATTAATCAAAGTTCCAAAACTTTATTTATTTTCATAGTCAATGGCATAAGTATGCCATTTGTTACAAGGTTCGTAAAGTACATACCGCAATTTGTAACTTAGTAAAGAATTAATAAAATTCAGAGTCAGTGTGTGTGAGGGAAGATTGCGGCAGAGTGGGGGATTGTGAAAAGGGGTCGCCGAACTTAAAAGGTTGAGAACCGCTGCTATGGAGGCAAGTAGCGAGATTCTACAGATACAAGAAGCAAGATTCTATAGATACAATGTCATGTCAAAACGTTGATGTTATAAACTACCTATATATATATATATATATAAATGTAATTTTAATTGTAATAATTATTTAACAAATGGTGGGATGACATGCTCATTTAATGAATGAGTAGAATTATATTAAATTGGTGGAGGCTGATTTAAAATAAAATAATGACATTAATACCTTGGTATGGAAATAAATAAAAATAGGATAATGTATCTAAATTAAACATAATCGCATATCTTGTGTTTATATTTAAAATGCATATATTCCTACAACTACATAAATATTATTAATAAAATAAAAAAAATGGAAGCACATTATGCTAGAAACTTCAGACAGTAACATTAGGAAATATCAACAACAACACATTACTCGCATTGACTCAGTTGATTCACAACTGGTCTGACATTAACAGATGACATCCACTGATTCACAACTGGTCTGACATCATCAGATGACATCCACTGATTCACAACTGGTCTGACATCAACAGATGACATCCATTGTTTTCACAACTTGTCCGACATTAACAGATGACATCCTTTGACACACAACTAGTCTGACATCAACAGATGACATCCATTGATTCAAAACTGGTCTGACATCAAATGGAAATTGTTCCGCTAAAAACTCAGAATGCGAGAAGTGTTCCGTTAAAGAACTTTACTAATCTCAATAAGTACGGAAATACCCGAAGACTTTTAGTCCATTTAATATAAATATTTTCTCGTTTTCGACCCAACTGTCAACCTGTTTCTTTTTTTTTTTTTACTCTGAAAAAATAAAATGAGAGTTTTCCCAGTGTGTCCAACGAGTCAGTAATTCTTTTCCAAACAATAAACAGCCACTTTCAAATTTTGTAAGAAAATCGTTACAGTCGTTTTGAAGATCAAAGGTTAGCAAAGGAAGTATTGTTTTATGTAAATTACTAGGGGTCAAATATCTCAAATAGTTTAGACCTTATCAAATCAAAAATCGGGTCATGGACCTTGATGTTCCTATAATCTGATTGCTCCATTTGGGAAATCCTTAATGTCATAAAGTTTATTTAAAACAATAAACATTGATTTATTTCTGACCAGAGAGGAAAATCCTATACACTGGTGAAATTGACTTGACCTTGACACTTCGTAAACGTCTGGAATTGCTCAATGTATGTGATTCGATTATCTCTAGCCACCATTTACGCATTACCCATAAGCCTAAGTAACTGGTGTTGTTTGCTGTCAAGGATAATTGATTGACCTGATTCCTAAATCAATGTTTCTCAAACTTTACTAGTGATGCCTCCTTAGACCAGAATATGCACCAAGCCAAATCGAGGGTCTGGGGTAGCGCTGTTTTCTTCAACAGCGGGGTCAGTGGTAACATGATAACCTGCACTCTGAGCATCAAACTTTTATTGTCCAATAACAATTCCAATGTCAATTACAATGTGTATTGATAGCTTATTTTGTTTACATTCTTTTGTATTTATTAAATAGATGCTAAACGGGGGAAAAGGGTATTTCATTAGCTTAGTGGCTTTCCTCTTGACTAGTAATAGTAATATCCCATTTAACAATGTAAAGTATTAGAAAGTATTATGTATAAGTTTATCAGCATCCCAGTGAGAAAGAACTACACAGTACAAGGGAAATTACTCGCACTTCTGTTCCTCGGTCAACACTTTCATTACATGGCTGAAGTATTTTTTTACGAATGTACAATTCTTGTACATTAATTCGCATACAAATCCTACTATCTTACGAATGATAGGCCAACTATTGTACATTTAAATCGCATACAAATCATAATGTGTCTCTAAATAAAAATCTGAGTGTTGAAAGTACAGTGCAAAAAATAATAATAAGCCTAGGGGAAAAAAAAAGTCAATGTTCTACTAACGATATATATGTAAGACTTTTCATTGTGTGATGTATTGCTGATAAATTCAATCTCACGAAACTACAATAGGACTCATCTAATAAATGTAAAGCAAAATGAAAACAAAAGAAATACTTTAAAACTACACTTATATTACAACGGAGTATAAAATAGAAAGTATAATAAACAAGATTACAAACAGAGTTTGTGTGATACACAAACTCAGAGGCGGCCCCCATCGGAGTCGGATCCCTGTCAGATCCGCCTATATGCAAGATGTTTCGGATGTTCCTTCTAAGTCCCTGGCTCAATTCCTGTATGCTCCCATCCTTAAACTATCGCAATATTTCTGAAAGAACAGTAAAGGTTAAATCATATTTTCAAAAGCCATTAGTGTTTTTTTTCTAACCGTGACGAACAGACCAACCAACAGACAAAACGCACAAAAATATGCTTGTTTCATCCTAATGTCTGATTTTTTAAAAAATTTAAGAAATTAGTTTAGAATCATGTCATTTCCGGGCTTTACGCTAGTGCACGAAAGCCGCTGCTAAAAGTTCATTTTAAAAAATGTGCGTGATATCTACACGCCAGAAGCATTTCTTATAGTAACATTTCCTCCCTTACATTTACGTAATTGTTTTAGAATTGGTGTTTTGTTATTAAAAAATCGCTTGCATAATTAATTTTATAAATTAAACGGTTTGCTTTTAGAAAACTAAAAGTAGCCGTTGCACCTAAACTTTTCAAGCCGCATTTAATGGTGAAAAAATATTTTTCGTATCTCTTCTAGTTTTGGCGCTCTGAGTCTGACAGACGGACAGACAGACAGAAAGTCATTTTTAAAAATGTGCGTGATATCTACATGCCAAGAGCATTTTTTCTAGTAACATTTCCTCCCTTAGATTTACGTAATTGTTTCAGAATTGGTGTTTTATTATTAAAAAAATCGCTTGCATAATTAATTTTATAAATTAACGGTTTGCTTTTAGAAAACTAAAAGTAGCCGTTGCACCTAAACTTTTCAAGCCGCATTTAACTCTTTCTCTCCGTAATTATTTACCACATTCTGGTGAAATCAACGTTGGTATCGTCAGTTAGGAGAGAAAGAGTTAATGGTGAAAAAATATTTTTCGTATCTCTTCTAGTTTTGGCGCCCTGAGTGTGACAGACGGACAGACGGACATTCTGCACAAACCTAATAGCGGCTTTTTCCCCTTACGGGGGCCGCTAAAAAGGGTGTATTCAAATTTCAATATCTACAGTTCTGAGGATGAAGGATGAGTTCAGTGTTTCAAATTGTGTATTTAGTTCAAAAATTTCTCTCGCTTTGTTAATATATAAGTATAAAAACGACACTAACAGCAGGGGAAAAAAAGGTGGCACTGGATAAATCCACATGGAAAGCGAGCATAAAGGATGGGTCTCGGATTGCAGGTACCATACACAACAGTAGTAGAAAGAATGATGAAGTTGATTCTCGTGCTGTTAAATTTAATACCATGTATTACCAATACAGAGATAGCAGCATAGGAAAATATACATTCATGTCAATTTGGAAATTCGTATAATACCCATACATAGCATATTTTTTTATGTTTAGTTTTGTGTTTTTGTTTAGTTGTTGTTTTTTTTTTTGGCTATGTTTTTGTTCAAGTGTTTATATTACAGTGAAATAACAGGTTAGAGCTCCTCTAGGATATGCACAGTATTAATGCGACAGTAAAAAGGTCCCAACTACGATGGGCGGGACATGTAGTCCGCCTGCCAGAAAATCGCCTTCCCAAACGACTTCTGTATGGAGAGTTGCGTACAGGAAAGCGCTCCCAAGGCGGCCAATACAAGCGTTACAAAGACATCCTCAAGAGCTCCCTCAAGGAATGCGGTATCGACATTCATGGTTGGGAAGCACTAGCTCTAGATCGCTCCGCATGGCGAGAAGCTGTGAGCCTCGGAGTCTCAAGATTTGAAGCAAGTAGAGTGGCCAGTGCGATAGAGCGCCGAACCAACAGAAAGCAGAGAGAAGAAGCAGGCCCATCTGCAACTGACAAAACCCACCCATGCCACATATGCGGCCGGCTTTTCAAAGCGAGGATTGGACTTTACAGCCATCTTCGAGTCCATAGGATTATAGGAAATGAGAAATGTGCTCATCTTCGTACACGTAGGAGGAGCTATATATAAAGCTAATCTGTTTCTACGGTAGACGGTTAACAATTTTGTCCTGTGGCCAGCTCACCGACCAACAGCATTTACTGTCTCCGACTTATGTTAGACATCCACTAGAGTTGGGTTGACTCATGGCGCCTCCTAAAAATTACGATATTTAAAAGCTTAGTCCTCAAATAGATTTGAACCCGAAACCATTTGGTTCGAAAGACATGCGCTTTTCCACTCAGCCACTACGGCTCTTCTAGGTATAGACTTCTAACCCTAAATGACCTTGAACTGGTCCCAAGCCCCAACTCATGTGCCCTGTGTGTAATTTAAATTTACTTCATTTTCTGTTCTCGTCTAAACTTATGGCCCTTGCTAATGATGTATCCATTTTGATGAAGTCATTAAAAGAAAAAAAAAAAACAAGACATCATTACATGTCCTTGTCACGTGATATACGACCAGAATAATTTTGAAAAATTAGGAACCTCTAGTCAGTTGGATTTCTTTTTTTTTTTTCATTGAGCATATGACATCAATATGGATTCCTGAGTTCCACGTATTAAACAGTAATGACATGAGTCTAATAAGGTTAAAAGATGAGAAATGACTCCACCTCCCCACAAGACAAGTCGTGGCCCTAATTAGTAAATATTTCTAGTGCATTTATTTAGAGTAAAAATGCTAGTACCAGTTTATTTGTTAGATTTTTTAAATGCCTTTTTGGCATGTCGTACTAACGTACTAACACTTTAGAATAAAAAGGAAATGTAAACTTTAATTACGGCCTCTGACCTTTAATTTTTTTATGAACAAGAAAAATCTAGAAACTCTAAAATTCCAGTCGCTTGCTAGATTGGCCTACTATATCATACATCACCAAACAACATCTGTTGTTTTTAGCAACAAGCGAGGGGTTTTATTACATAACTGTATATTATTTATTGCTTAATTTTTTCAGTAACAAAAGACACAGTATAAAGACAAGAGTGGGCGAATTAGACTGGTTCATTTGCAGACAAACAAATATATTGAAGTCAAATCAGTGGACACAATGAAATTGTGGTCCTAGGTCTAGGCGAGTAGATGCTAAATGTTATGACTTACTATGTGTAAGTTAAACCATACAAAAACATCAAGCCTGAATAGTTTTGTGATGAAAGCTCTCGTTAGTATGTGTCTGCCCGGCGAATCGATATCCGTGAACCGATCTGACTGAAACTTGTTACAGAGCAGCCTGGCTTCACTTCGTCACCCTCACCACGTATGTTTGTTCTCTTTTATCTTACAATTTTTGGTTTGTCTTTTGTTCGAAGAGATAAAGAAGATAAAGGGACTCTGGATAAATAAAGAGTCGACATTATGGAAACTTAAGAAAAACGTCAAGACGTAAGAACGTAAAAATAAAAGAGTGTGAGAGATTTCCTAATCGAAGAAATACATTTTATAGACGCTATATTGAAAGATTACTGATACCAACCATACAATAAGAATTTCTTTGTTTTAATCTACAAAAGTAATATTTGATATTTTATTCTATTGTGCAACAAATGGCAAAGAAACATATGCTTTTTAAAATTAATCTACTATATATTTCTAAGTTACCACTGTTGTACTGATTCGCACGAGCTTTCGTACACAGAATATTTATACCTCCTAGGCGCTTGCTAAGGACCGGTTTTGACAGATTTACAGATTGACAACCGCAATTCGTAAAAACAAAAACAAGCTTTCTATCAAATATATATTTTTTATATTCGGTATTTCCTCAAAAGTTTGCCGTCTATATACAAAGTATAAAAGAAAGCATACAAATTTCGTATTTTTAAAGCTAATTCTTTCCCTAAGTCTGCTTATATTAATGATGACATATCGCTTCCTTTTTAGACGCGCTCTCAATAAAAACAAAATCAACCCAGAGTGAGAGTTGGAAAGAGAGATCATTCAATTTCATTGTAACCCATACTCCATACACTCATTCACTTGCTAACAAGTGTGTTATGGGCATTGTTAAAATGGGGATCGGTTATTAAAATTAAAGAAACAAAAGAAAATAAAAGGGGGTATTGAGGCCATAAACAATATAAAGAACAAATAAACGAGCGTAGCCGGTATGTACATCTAGTAACTTACTATTTCTCAAACCAGATAAAACCTAGACTCTCAAACCGAGACTGATTTTTGTTTAAGTTTAATGTATCTTCAGAACACTCATAAAAACAGAAAAAAAGTCTTTTATTGTGTCCAAAAATATACTTTATTCAACTCTTTTGTATTTTTATTTGTCTGTTAAGATAGGCTGGCCTGTTTTACACTTTCACCAAATATTTCCGCCCTCCCCTGAATGGGGCGTAGAATTCCCCGTGGACATGGAGCTCAGCACTGCTGAAGACATGTCTTTTTGACAAAACCCCACAGGGGGATAAAGTTGTCGTCTGAAAGGCGCATGGGGCTGAGTCGAACAGTGTATGTTTGCTCGAGCGTCTCGGTTCAGATTAAATGTTTGTTTGCTCGAGCTATTTAGGGATAACGAGTTGACTTTTGTTTTTCTTCATTCTCTCTAAGCTTATAAAAGTTTTTTATTTTTATTTTTTCGTTAAAAACAAATGATGTGAGAAGTAAAATTTACTAAGAAAAAGAGTAATTCTTAGATTAATTACATTTTTACTAAGCTTATATTAACTCACTATGTCATTTTGTCTGTTCGTCTGTCTGTCCGCGTGTGTGTCTGTTTGTTTGGACAAAAGTTTCTCCGACACCCAATCTCGGATCAAGCTGAATGTTTGCACAATTATTTCTTATATCTGACAACACAAAAAACATAAGAAAAAATAACTATCGGTAATAAAATACTATGTTTGGTATCTCAAACAAGGGAAAGGTATGTTACTTGATTGAAGTGGTGATATAAGCTGAATTAGTCCCCCTTATAGATTGTTGTTTGAGGCTTATTACAAATTTCATTACAGGACTGATCCAAACTAATCGATACACTTAATATAAGCTTTGTTTTTTTAAATTATTATGTGTATTTCCCTTGTTAGATTATCCATTCAAAACCATATCGCTTGGAACTTCCTATAAGCGTGGGGAGCGTGGTTCAAGTGCGCTTGAACTTGGCTTGGTTTGGCTACCTAGAAGGGGGCTCGAGGTTCTACACCAGACTAGGGCAGAGTTGTGTTTACTGAGCGCCAAATGGCAGCACGGAAAACCTACTCCCAGATACCCCTCCCCCCACTGGTCCACAAATGAGATTAGGCCAAAGCGCTCTGAGCATGCTATAAGCATGAAAGTAGCGCTTTATAAAAGCTATAATAAAAAAGTATCCAAGTTATCAGTAGAAAAGAAGAGAAATACAACGTTTCACATGTGAAAGAGAAGTACAAGTACGCGCTATTGAAGACAGATGATGAACGCGAGATAAATTATGTTGTGGCATTATTTTAGAACAGCGACGATGTCCTATACTCTTAAGCGAGCAAGCCTTGTACAATAATATAGATATTATTTCGCAAACGGCTCTAGCTATTTTCTTTAAAATTTCAAGGTAGACCTATGTGTATGTAAAGGAGAAAAAAATCTCAACTCATAGGCCCCATGGGGAAAACTCGAGGTCGATCGTTATATCGGTTGGAAAATATTTCATTATCGAAAAATTAATTTTGGCTATAATTTTTTATGAACGAAAATTGTCCATGACGTCAAAGTGAAAAAAGGCAGTACACTAAAACATGAACCGATAGACCTAATTAAACATTTGCGTTCCATATTATTTTAAGCTCCATTAGCTATGTCAACAAAGTAAAAGTCACCTACACGGTTCTCCGCCATTCAAGTAAAAACATTTAATAAAAAATCCCAAAACAGAATCAAACATACCTCTGCAAATTTTATGTCATTTTTTCCCATAGTTTCTTTAATAAATTAATCTACTGAGTGTTTGTAAGAGTCTGTGCATTATTTAAGTACAACATAAAAAGCGATGAATATTTCTCTGTTACGTTAACAATTTTTCAGCTCACAAAAAGACTGCCTTCTGCAAACGTTCCTCCCCCATACTTGATAATGCTTTCTCCAGCATAACTGTCGGACCACAAAGAAGTTCCTCTATACTGTCCTTATCAGCGTTCGCTAGAACAATGTTGTTTGGAATGCAGACGTACCACAATATGTTCATGATGGAGTGAAAGCATATTTGGTGAAAGCGTTGAAGAAGTTTTAGCTGCTTTCTGTAAAGTACTTATGTCTTAGATCAATATAGAATAACAGGTTTTATTTATCATTATATACCATCATATATATAAGAGGGACAAATAATTCTTCTTAACTCTTTCTCTCCTAATTGACGAAGCCAACTTTGATTTGACTACCATTAAATAATTTTTTTTTTATTTATAAATTTTAATTTGTGTTGTGTAGAAAGAGCGTGTGCTTTCTCCTATAATTCAATACAAAATATAACATTTTCTAATAACAAACAAAAAAAGTTATTGAAGCTTAATCACGATTGGATAGTGAAATACAAATCAGCAAAAAGGAATGATACTATCGGAATGAGAAAAATAATTACGGAGCGAAAAAGTTAAAGCTGTTCATCTGCCCATGCTCCTTCAGGTCAATACATAAAAGATTGTATACGAAGACCCTCGGTGACCTCAATGTTTCTTTATTTCTCTACTCCTTCTTTATCAACGATACTTGGAGGTAGAGGGTTGGGAGAAGGGCGGAAAAAATGAAAGCTGAAGAAGAGTTAAGGGCCCTGGGTTCTTTGAAAAGTAGGTAAGAAGTACTTTTTATTTCATACTCTACATGGGGGCCCCAAAACTGATCTATATATTTATGTCTATATACATTATCATTATACTGGTATCATTTTTCAAAAATAACACAGAATAAACCAGAATCTTTCTCTGATGTATTGTATCTTAATTTTTAGACTTCATTTAAATAACATTTGCATGACAATAACTAATGGTCGACCATGGAACGGCCTCAGTAACGTGGGTAAAAAAAAATAGTTGTGATGTTTTATTTTGTACCGTAGGAAATGTCTGACATTATCTCCCCGCGGCCCTTGACAACCGGAAATGGTGAACACATCTTTATCTCCCTTAATAACCAAGACGTCCCGAAGGACCATTTCTCAGGCGTAGACTTGACATATTGATGACGCAACAGAGCCACGAATGGCAGCCGAGGCTTAGTCTCTAAGTAAAGAAAGTTGTTGCTTGTAAAGACCATCCGACTGTGACGTGTGTCTAATTACAGGAAGCTCTCCAGACAAAGGAGGTAACAGGACCTTGACTCACAGACTACGATGTCTCATACCTATTATAATCTCCTAGGTGTCACTCAGCGATCAACCACAAGGGCAATCTCCATCAAAGAATATGCTCTAGTTCCCTATGGGGTCATGACACAGCGAGGTCCCTGAATGAATCCAGATAATGGGCACCCCATTTATAATCGAAGGTTAAATGTTGACCCTATTTCAGGTCATGGGTCTGGAGCACCGAATCCCTTTCTACCACCGAGTCTATGCCACTGCTGTAGATCATGTCCACACCATTCTTCCATTAGAATAACGCCTTTATAAAACAAAACCTCTTTTTGAAACTTAATCACATCTTTAAAATCTACACACAGAAAAAGATTTCTTGAGCGCCACATACAAATTTAATATAGAATGTAGCGTAAATACCTAAAAGAAATTTAATATAGAATGTAGCGTAAATACGGAAAAGAAATAATCGTCCTTACTTATAATGTAAAGTAAGTTATCCACAAAATATCCCACAGAGATCAGAATATTTCAACTTTAGATTTAGATGTTCAGCTGTTTAAAAATTATTCGCTTACAAAATGTTTCGTGAGAAAGAAAAAGTTTCGACGTTCTTTCTATAAGTTCAATAATTCCAGAATTAATGATTTTGTTACCCAGGGGGACCCTTCCCGCAAAATATCTTATAAAGTAAAATATTGAGTGTGGAAACACACACACACAAATTAGTACTACTTCATATTATGAACTCGTAGACGCCTTCTATAGGTCTGCTGTTTGATAATTTAATTCTAGTCAAAAGTTAGGTTTCGATATATTTTTAGAACACCACAGACTTGAGGATGAAACTAAGTTACAATTGCGCTTCTCATTACTTCTTGTAACAAAAAAAAAGGAAAGGTTCCCCTTTCAGACCTTAAAGCGTTAGTGGTAATTGATAATACAAAAAAATAATTAAGAGTAACATTTGCTTCAGAAAAACACGTTGAAAATAAACTTTTCTTTGTGGATACCTGAAACTATCAAACTATCACCACAAACTTAGTTTTATTCAACGAAAGTTTCAATTAGATTTAGTGGTATGATATATCCATTTGAAAATGAATTATATGTATTTATTCTTTGAATTATCTTATGGTAGCTTCTTGTTTCTACATGGAAAGATAAATAATGATGTGGAAATTATTAAAAATTTAAAGTTTTATTTCGTTTCCGAGACTTTCGATAACACTCGGTTTGAATCCTATCAGTTTAGGGATCCTATCAGTTCAGGGATCCTATCAGTTCAGGGATCCTATAGGTTCAGGAATCCTATCATTCCAGTGATCATGTTATTTCTGTTAATCTATATGTTTCAAACTAGAGTAGTTTTTTCATCGAAATTATATAATATTATTAGTTATAACGTAAAGTACGGTGTGTGTCCTTCTGTTTTACGATTTCAACTTAGAAAATTAAATGATTCTATTTGGAAAAATTATGTTGGTTCTTCTACAATACTAGAATCCCCGGCACACAACATATTACACTTCTGCAGTAACAAAGGTATATTCACTGCCCAACACCATGGTGCCTGCGTTCACTTTCAGCCATTTAACTAGTTCCTATTTATCTCCTGTCTGGATACTGACAAGATAAACATATCATAATTTTGTACATGAAGTCAGATAAAATGATAGTAACATTTGATAACGACAATAAAGTCCCGAGATCTCTGCACTCCAAAACGCAGAAATCCGGAAAAGTCCATTCCACAATAAATGGCAATAAAATCTGCGAGCACCAGCTGAGATGAGGCAGCGGAAGTCGCTTTTGTTCGGTCCTGTCGAGAGAGCTTGACCCCATATGCACTTAACGGCGTGAGATGACCTTGCAAGTCTAAGAATCTGTTCCAGCTGAATAAGCTATTTCTCATTATCAGACGGCAGACATTGCCTAAGGCCTAAAGTATTGTCAATGGATATTTGTTTAGTTCAATGATAACATAATAAAATATCTTTTATTTTCCTCTTTCCTCTCGATCCTTAAGCATTCTGCAATGGACTATCGAAAAGTCGAAAGAGTTTTGTATTTCTTTATATATAAATATACATACACATTATTAACTTTCTAAATTTATTACAAAGTATGCACCCTCTTAGACCAGTTTCATATTGATTTTTGAATCCACATTCTTCCGAATATTTAAAACAAAATATTTAATAAAAAGCAGTCGAAGGTAATTGGACCAAGATTTCAGACAATTGAATGTCAAGCTTGAGGACTGGATGTGTCCCTTGAAAGACAGCCGACTAAATCTCATTTAATATGCAACATTCTAGCAAGCGGGAGAAAAAGATTAAATGCCCGACAGATGTTTTTCTTCTTAACCTTAACTTACATTATTCAAAAATTTGATTCAGTAGCGTAGCTAAGGTGGGGAAGGAGGGAGTAGAATTAGAAAAATCCCCAGGACCCCCATTTGAGCGTTGAGAGTTTTGGAAATAAAAAAAAAATATTACGCAAAATGCACGGGTTCCCGAACAGGTCAAGCCTTCCAGGCCGCCAAACGATGGAAAATTCCTAGCTACGCCCCTGATTTGATTTTTATCATATTCATCATCGTGTGGCCAAATGTGGAAAGACAAAGCTGAGTCCAAGAAGTAAACATTCAAACAAAAACAAATTCCTACGTCAAGCTTGAAAAATAACTAAATTCAACGTAATAGTTACTAGAGATAGCTGGCCAATGTAATCTATAAGGGAACGTTTAATGGTATTTCATTATATTGTTCGAATTGAAAAAT
>JADKLZ010030794.1:0-17169 GCA_021533235.1 Biomphalaria straminea | reverse complement strand
CAGGTCTACACTAAATATGTTAATTCTATAAATCCTATTTTTTTTAAAAGCATGTGACAAGAGCCGTGACTGTTAGTGATGTGTTTAATAAAGGGATCTAAATTGCGAGGTCCCTGCCAGGCGAGGCCTCCAATTGGAGCAATCGGTCAAATGGCATAAGGCCGACGCTGAATCGCAAGGTATAAAATGGGAACTTAATTTGTATTAAAGACTTTTTACACAGGTCAATAGTATGTGAGTCGGAAGTGCTATGATGCTCGCCAGTAGCGGCCTTAGGGGGTGGCAAGTGGGGCAACCGCCCCAGGCCCCGCGCCTGAGGGGGCCCCGCGCTGGGAGATTTTATTGTCACCAACGTCGAAAACTAAATGAGTGATCATAAACAAGAACTTGTTACTCAATCTTTTTGTACTATATTTCTTATACCAATTGCCATTAAAGCTCTTAACTTCATTTTTTTTTATTCATAATACCGGTACCGTTCAGTTTCGGTAAAGACAGCCGTCACACAGTACGGCGTAGGCCTACTTCACTTTTTCAATGTGGGGGAAAATGATTAATTTTCTTGTATTTTAGCGTTTATTAATAATTTATCTGTAGTTAAAAATTAGTTAATCCATCACTGAGTACCTGCACCTATTTTGTTAAGGCACTTAAAATAACTAAACAATTATACAGTGTATTCTCGACTGTTGCTGTTGATACGTCCTAAGACCGCACGCGAAGGTCAGATTTTCGCAGTAGGCTGTTTAATTTCATAAACGTATAATATTTTGGGATATAAACAGTATCAGCTTCCAGCAAGTTTGGCAATGACGTGTACAGCAAAAGCTTACTTAGATGATATGACAAATTTGTAAGAATGCTCCTTCTTCCCTAAGGCCATTAGAGCAATGCGGGAGTATTTTTAGTGGTCACAGAAAAGGGAAAAGACGCTATTAGTTTTGTGTGGAATGTCTGTCCGTACGTCCGTCCATCCCGTTTATATCTCGTAAACTAGAAAAGATAGTGCAAAGCCGACATCATAATATTTTAGACCATTCAAAGTTCTGATGTAGCGGCTACTTTTTAAAATCACTTAGGCAAGTAGTTTCTTTCAGAAAAATGCATCACTTTTACAACTATTCACTATTAATAGTAACAAACAAGGTAAGCTCTTTAATGTAAGAGATGACTACTTACCCTTTTTTAAACAGGTTTATGCAAAAGTTTTTTTTAAGTTATACTAACTACTACATTTACACGTAAAAAAATGTTTACTTTTTTTAAGAGAAAAAATGTATTTAGTATGTATATATATATGTAAGTTGGACATAATTTAAAACAACAATGAATGATTAGATTTTAATATTATTGCGTCTCATAATCTGGTAGGAGAAGTGGACGTCGAACTTCACATTCACTTTCACCTATCCTTTGGTCTGCTGGACCGCTGAGGCACCACACAAGATCTGTCAATCTTCTTTCTCCATTCTACTCTGCCCATTGTCTTTGATAGAATTTCATTCTGATGTTCTTTCTGAAAATATTGAAACCTGCCTATTTACCTGCCTGGATGATACACTTCGTGGACCGATTTTGAGTTTGTGTTTCCACACAAACTGTCTTTGTAATCTTGTTTTTATAATGATTTTTGAAAACCCGTAATACAGCCCTTCCGCAAAATTCGGTTCTGCGAAAGTGAATGGACCACTGTAACTCCTATATCACACTTTATTCTTATAGAACATCGTATTGGCTTCAACCGGCAGAGAGAGGAGACATAATATTAGTAGTGCGCGAGTGTTTCCTTTTCTAATTGCATCTTTTAATGCAGAACAATTAAAATACACAAATGATTTACTAAATTATTCGCAGACGATTGCATAATATATAGGACATAAAAACAATATAAGATACAGAAATTTTACAAAGAGAATTAGATGAGTTACAGAACTGGGAATCAGATTAGAGAGCATGCCTTTTCACCCAGAAAAATGTGAAAAATTATGAGTAACAAAAAAACAACTAAAACAAATAAATTTCACTTATCTTATTATGGCAAAATTTAAGTCATTGGTTAATATGCATGACTGAATGCATGGCGCGTAGGATGTAATCATCTTTTTTGATGTAACGTCTACGTTAATATAATGTTCTATGTTTTGTTACAAAAATAAGGCCCAAAGCTTTGAGGCGGGCATACTGTATTGCTATTGTTACTCGTTAGAGACGTATTAGCCCGTTAGCGAGATGTGGTACGATATAAATAAATATATATATATATATATATATATATATATATATATATATATATATATAGTATACATTTACCGCTAGGGGCCCCGCACATGACGCATGACGCTCGCCCAGGGCCCCGCGCACTGCTAGGGCCGCCCCTGATGCTCGCATACGGCCAGAATAATCAACATTGAGCATTACAGACATATTTAATATAGCCAAGAAAGAGCACCAGTAAAGTTTCGATTTAGGGAAGCGGTTCTCAACCTTTTAATCTCGGCGACCCTTTATACAATTCCCCCTCTACCGCGACCCCCCCCCACACACACACACACATACAGCAATAAAAGAGTAGACTATGACAATCCATATTTCCGATGGTCTTAGGCGACCCCTGGCAAATCGTCAACCCCCAAGTTTGTCGCGACCCACAGGTTCAGAAACCCTGATTTATTGGTTATAAGACTTGTATATAGTAATATATTGGTGAAGAAATCAACGGGCGAATCTAGCTGGTAAAGTTAATTACAGCATGAATCCAATCAATTACATTATATATTTTAATTATAATGTATTTTATAAAGAGTGCATTCATATCTGACGTCCATTGCATCATAATTTGAAGGATGATATATGAAGAAAAACACGGGTATAAGTCCATGAAATTCAATTTCTTGCGATTTAAAAGACACGATCCGATTTGGAAAAAAATGAGCTGGCACAGATTGGGAACGAAATGCTCCATAGGACCTGTTCTTGAATATGATCTCAGCAGCCCGAATTAACATTACACAAATAGACAAGGTTCCAAACACTGGTCTAAGGGTCATTCGCGTAGCCGGGGAAGAGCTTGGGGTTCAACCCCCCCCCCCGAAAGGAAATTCCCAATATGTAGGGGGAAGGTTGGAATTTTATGACAGACCTTTTGCTTTGTTTATTTTAGATAAGAGTTTAATATTAAAAAAATCACTAGCCCCAAGGGGCAAACTAAAACATCACTTGCCCCTAGGGCCAAACTAAAACATCACTTGCCCAAAGGGCAAAACTAAAACATCACTTGCCCCAAGGGCAAAACTAAAACATCACTTGCCACAAGGTCCAAACTAAAACATCACTTGCCCCAAGGGCCAAACTAAAACATCACTTGCCCAAAGGGCCAAACTAAAACATCACTTGCCCCCAGGGCCGATCCCCTTCCATGGTATTTTTCGATGAAACTTCCCTCATCTTCTTATCTTATACAATACAGACGTTACCTCAAAAAAGAAGATGATTACGTTCTAGGCGTCATGCATTCAGTCATGCATATTAACCAATGACATAAATTCTACCACGTCACTGGTTTTCCTGGCTAGCTCAGGCAATCCATTCCATGCTCTAATAGCGGCGTTATAGCGCTAGGGTAGAAGGAGCTTTTGTACAAATTTGTCCTAGCATATGGGACGAGGAATGTGCCTTTTTTTGTGTCTTTCTGGGTATTTTATTAAATTTTGTTTTTGAATTTGAAGATTAAGGTTTAGTGTCTTATGTATAATTGCTACTTTACTTTTGAGTCTTCTGTCCTGTCTAAAGTTAGTGATTTTGCTAAAGGTGTTACTCTAGTCCAGGGATTCCCAATGTGGTCCTTATGGACCCCCAGGGGTCCACGAGGACTTCCAGGGGTCCACGAAAGTGAAAAAAAGAATTGGGGGTCCATGACATCCAAATGGGGGTCCACGAGAGTGTATCTCATTTAGGGGGAATTGAGTTTAATATAAATCTCACATTAATGGAATCACCTATTCTATAATACGAATATGCATTATTTATACTTTAATTTAGCTAGGCTATTACCTACCAAAATAACAATTGGAATGAAAAACATATTTTAAATGGTCTTGAGATAACTAATATTTAACATTGCTGAATCTAAATATCAAATAGACAGTAGTGTTAATTTTCAAAAACATTTCTTCTTTATCGTCGAACTTATATTGCCTATGTGTCTTTTATTTAACAACCTTTTATGTAACGACACCATGAAACCACCTAAGCTGGAGGATCGTTGGAGACAAAGCCACCCTGATAAGATTTGAAAAAACATTGAACACTTCTTTATAAAGTTGAGAAAAGATCTACAGCTGACAAAATATTTGTTTTCAAATTTTAAGGAAAATATATTGGTTTGCTGTGTCTTAAAATATCTTGCAAAATTTTGAAAATGATATACAATTGGCGAAAAAAAATGATTTAGCCAACTGATGAAGTTTTTAAAACTATTTTGTACACAAACCTGCATCTGTATTTGCTAAGAATTCTTCTAAGCAACAAATAGTTCAAAGGTGTATATATGAACCAAGTTGTGCCTGTGATGAAGCATTTTTGGCATATGTTCGTTTATTTATGGATAAAGAAATTCACGACAAAATTTTGTTTTGTGAAAACTGATAATTTACAATAAAGTCGAACACATTTGATGTTTTGAAGGAATCGTTCGAAGAAAAAGCAAACCCTGTAACTATTATATCAGTAGCAACAAATGGAGCAGTAGTAGATCTTGATTGCAGGAATATCTTCCATTTGTTATCAACGCAGTTATGAGAAACTAAATACGCAATTACCTTCTCAAATGTGAAGAGAAAATGACAAGAACATTCATCAGTTGAATCATAAAACACCAGGAGAGGACCAAATTACAGCAGAACTAATTCTCAGCACAAAGGAGTGCGTGATGTATGAGTGAAAAATTGTTCTATTTAATTTAATAACTATATTTGCATAGTGTAGTTTTGTCTAGTTATAACTTGAACAAAAAGAAATGTAGAATGTACAGCGTTAAGTATTTGAAATTGAACTTCATTACTTCCTTGTCAAACAAGGGAGTGTTAATGTGCCATTTTTTATGATGCAGTGCTCCTATATTTTCTTTGTGGTTGTCATAGAGCTCATTTGTTTTAATGATATTGATTTTTAAATTATTTTTTCTCCATTGGGTCATTCAATAAGTATTCCAGTCCTTAGTTTGTGGTATCTTTCTGAGAACAATCCATGAAAGCTCTGTTAGGCAATGGTATTGTAGAACAGTTCATTAAATTCTTGAGCTTTGTCGGAATATAGCTAAATATTTCTGCAAACAATATATTTCTCTATACAGCTGGCCGAGTATACCTTGTCTGGTAATGATGTATTTTTTTTTATTCAAATTATTATGGCTCAAAAAATCCACTAAAAACAGCTCTTTGTGAAACAATTTATTAAAACAACAAAGCTCTATATGAAAAATAATCTCTGTAGCAATAGGGTTTGTTGCTGCTATTTCGTTTCGTATCGTTTTTCAAAACTATTGGGCCGGAAGTGGCTTTTTTCCCTATATAACTTTGCATTTTTCAGTTCTCTTTATAAATTAAAATGACATTATTATGCTATAATAATAAGTGTGCCTGATAGAGAAAAAAATTCTGCACAAAAATACGGGTGGTTGAGATCAAACCTGATAGAGGCTATAAAAAGAAAAAGAGTTAAAAATAGCGCGGGAAAGTGCACATTTACAGTAATTTATTTGATGAGTATTTTACCCAAAATCTGTGTTGTTTTTTTAGTACTAGCTTATTTCAAGTACCCGGCATTTTTCGATACACAATTTCATGAACAAAAAAAATAAAAAAAATTTTTTTTAGTGATTTTAAACTTTAAATGATTTTATTCCTTGTAACTTCTTGTGTGAGTAAAGAGGCCAATCCTTTGTACTTTCACCATTATTTCTGCTTCTATTGTGCTTGGCATCTGCATTCCAGGACTTTCTTTTAAATTACTTTTCTTGTGAATCTATGTAGTGCCACTTTTTCCCAGCTGTTAGTGCCGACTTTGAAGAGCTTTATGTCGCGTTTGCATACACCAGAGTACCTTAGCAGTGGAAGACCAGCGGATCTCCTGCCTTCTGTTAAATCACCATACGAATGTCTGTCAAAGTCGACCTTGTGGCATTCATAATAACTAAATCTATGTGCTAATATAGACAAATGTGCAAAGAATTGCAAGCCTATAATAAATCATACATGGTCGGACATGAACTACAGATTTGCCTATTCTAGTTAAAATAATAGCATGTCTTTACAACTGTACTTCAGTAGAAGCATTACTTGTTCGGGAACTAACAATGATCCAATGATAGGCCTTTAGATTTACAATTAGAAGACGATGCGCAAACTTTTTCTGAATATTAATTTATTTAACTCTTGAATCAAGAATGCATTGGCGTCCGCAAGGAAGTACATTGTGATGCACTTGCACCCCCCTGTCACGTTCCAATCGTCAGACATTTTGGTTTGTCTATTTTTTTAAATTTCATTTCATGTAATTATTATTTTAATCTAGCTCTGGTCAGGTCAACCGAAAGACCTAGTTAGCTGGGGTATTTTAGCCAGGCTTTTCCAACTCTGAACCATTTGTCTAATAGAGAATTTGTGATTGGTTGAAGATACAATTTTGATAGGTTATTTTATTTTGCAAATTTAGAGGTTGGCTCAGTCACGTAAACAAAGACAGCAAAAGCTGGAATCCCGGCCAGTCTATTGCTAATTTTTTTTATGGTTTCCCAGCTCTTTTCGATCTTCTCGGCTTTCTCTAGTATACTGCGTAGCCTGGATTCTGATCAAATCTACATCTACGTAATAAAAAAACACACCTGGAAGAAGTATTTCATTAATATTTTTTAATGGCTAAAACGTGACTACTCAGAATTCAGAGGCACATCCCTGCGGGCGCCCATGATTGCCTCTTCCATAAAACTTTGTATTTAAAAAATAAATGTACCCAATGCTTGAGATCCTGCTTGTATACTTAGGCCCTATATAAATCGATCCGGTATCAATGTATTAAGTAGCAATAACCCCGCAAAAAAATGTAAATGAAAGAAGATTAAGTTATACATATATTTTTGTGATGGTACGCACCGGTACTTGTACCGGCCCCTTTTTTCAATGTCGGGAAAAATTATTACTTTTATAGTATTTCAACGTTAATTGTTAATTTATTAGTACCGGGTAGTTGAAAGTTTGGCAATCTATCATGAATACCGGCACCTATTTTTTTTTAGTACAAAAAAAAAATAATTTATATATGAATACAGTTTACTTTCAGCCGACATTCTCTCTGTGGCATTTTACGTCTCGTGAGACCATGTTTTCCCTTTGCAACTTCTTGTGTGGCTAAAGAGGCCAATCCTTGATACACAGCTGCGGTTGCAGGTTGCCAAACTTCTGGCAAGCAGCAGATAGTTTGTAAACCAGGGTCTGGAGCTGAATATCAGAGTCAGCTACAATGCTGCATCATCAGCATACAAGAGTCCCCTAATAAGTATCCTCCTAACCTTGTTTTTTTCCGACATTAATAATAATAATAATAATAATAGGCTTGTCTTCGATTCCGAAGATTAGTGAGGAATACAGTGTTTCCCGTGGCTGTGCAGTCCCAGCTGTGATCTACATATTTCGCCACATCCAGGGCAAGCAAAACCATTGTCCGCAGGTGGTCGGTTTAGATTTTCTTTTCGTCGTCTGCGTTTGTCCACGGCGGCAGATTTTTTTTTGGTCTCAAATGTGTATCCCACGGCCTTTGTGAGTGACCTCCATTATTAACGACATTATTAACCGTATTACTAACAACATCTGTATGTGAAAGTCTCAATCATCTCGAGTCTTAGACAGTCATTATTTTAGACTAGATTTAAGTTAAGTCTAGTCCTAGATCTAGTAGGCCTATTACTATAAAAAAAACAGTCATTAGAAATCATTAGCAATTTTTTTATTAGGTCTAGGCATTGAAAAGTAAATCTATTATAAACTATAATAGATCTAAGTCTAAGTACTAACGTATTAAATAAGTAGAAGTATTATAATGAATAGTATATAGACCTAGATTGACTATATTATAGATAGATCTATAGATCTAGTTAAGTACATTAAGTTAAGTATAGATTATGGCTTTATGGTAAATGTATTACGGTAGCCTAAATTATTAGATGTATGCGACAGTATGTCCTATGTCTATATATAGTATATATAATAATCTAATTATTAATCAACTTTAGTCTTCATTAATATCTATACTTTATTCTAATAAAAAAAATGACTATAGGAATAGCATAGGATAGAATCTATACTATTACTAGATCTATTCGAGTTTTATATATGGATCTAGACTAGAATTAGATTATAGATCTAAAGATAGGACATACTAACAGAGAAATGATATGTAGTATTGCACAAGAAAAGAAACTGGGTTTTTCTAGACTCTAATACTTGGTATGCAATAGTAAAACAGTAACCACTAAATAAATCGAAACTCGAAATCAAAAACGTAAATTTTTTGTAGTATATATAGGTCTGTGGTTGAATTTTATATAGAAAAATAACTTTTGTAATTTCCTTTACAGAAAAATTGGGCTATTCGCGTCTGACACATATATGTTCAGCAACAAACCCTATTGAAGTCTAGCTTGCAAACCTTTAAAAACAAAAAGTGTCCAATGTGTTTAGAGATAGTAAATGATACATATTAACTGTTACATAATGGGTTTAAATTTCAATTTTGTTAATAATTTATTGCAAAAAATATAAATATAACTTAAAATGTAGTTTTAAATTACTTTTTCACTCATCATGTCACTGGTTGGAAAATATGTAATTTGAAATTAATGAATTTTCAAAAATTCAATATAACTTAAACAGGGGGTCCACGGAAAACCAGAAGACATGTCAAGGGGTCCGCGAGACAAAAACGTTTGGGAACCACTGCTCTAGCCAAATGTGAATATTAATTTGTTATAATACAAAATCATAAACCCCCCTTGAACTATACATCATTAATATAAGAACGCTAATTACGCAATCAAATTTCTATAAGCGTAGCCAAGGGGGTGTTTTGAGTTTAAAACCGCTTCCTCCAGATGGTTTTAAGTTTAACCCCCCCCCTCACCTCTTCAATATAAAAAAGCAACACATAATGCTGATCATGTCAAAACTGCTTTCTTTATCAAGAGACCCGAACAGTAGGCTACTTTGGCCCCGAGACACCCCTTTATAATGAGAACTCTATGGAAAGCTGCCTGATTTGGAAACCACTGCGAGTTAATCTCGTATATTGGTCTAGTCATCACATAATATTGAAAAGAAAAAGAACTTACCAACGCAATCAAATCTTGCATCAGTGTAGTTTTTTAATTCTTGACGGAAGTTGAGACACATTTTAACATCGCCTTCTGCGTAAGTTCGAAATCCAGAAAACTTTCTGCATTTTGCGTCAAAGACTGAAATTGATCTCTTTGTTAGTGCTTTCTTCTCTTCTTGTCTCCCTTGACAGATCGCTAAAAAAATTTTAATGTAGTGATTTCATAGACTTATAGTAGTGTCGCTATTGCGGAACAGGCATGTTTGCTGAACAACTCGTCGAAATTTGATTAAAATATATTTTATATGTAAATTTTCTGCTAAACTACTGTAATGGGACTGCGCATGGTCTATTATTCTACATTTCAAATATACGGAGTCTCCTTTCCGATCAGAAAATTAATTTTGACTCAAGGTTAAAGTTGACAGGTGTGGAATCGTCCATTATTTTTCATGTTCCAAGGGAATCGCATAGGTCACTGCTTAAGGCTTTTTAAAAATGTTAATGACCCATTACCTGCATGATACACTTATTTTTCGGTTTATAAATACATGTGGGAAAACGTCATTCCATTGCCAACCACCAGGAACTCGATATTTCAAAAATCGGGAGGTGTTGCCCAGATAGGCACAATGGACCTCATTCACCAAACGTAAACAAACAACAATTTCTTTATATGTTCTATACAAATTACGCAATAGGTAAGGTTATCAATAATATGACGTAGCTAAATGTGTTTTTTTTTTACAATTAGTGAATGTGGTCCATTGTGAAACACTCTAGATGTTATTTATTTGACATGCGCATTTACTTAGTGATTTAGATTATCGGAATTTAAATATGATTTTGTACTAGTATGCACACATTTTAAAACGTTTAGAGAATAATATTACATATAATATGGAATTAATGATTACCAGACGTCCGACAAAAAAAAGAAGGCATGTTATAGCCTACCATAGCTAATGGTTGAAAATATACAATAATGTTTTACACAGTAGGCCTGTGATTTAATTATATTATAAGTAAATTAAAATTTTTTAACTAGTTTTTTTTTTAATCTTTGTTGTTTTTTTTATAAATATTTATTTATTTATTTTTAATCTACTCTCATTGAAAGACTTTGTACTTCCTATCTAATAAAATATGTGCTTTATATATGCTTTGTTAGGTCATTTTTACCGTGTTCCTCAATTTGGCAGCTATTAGAAGTAAAATTATATAATCATAGACACATAGACATAAATAAATATAGACTGGAATGAGGAAATGACTTCATGTAACTTGAAAACATGTATATCTATTGTATTGGATTTCCGAATTATGAAAAAAAAAATTGCATGTTCTTCAGTCTTAGATAATAAACAAAACTCATAGGCCTAAATAAAGTACACACAATTGCAATTCACAAATTTTCGTTTTATAAAATAGTCTTACTGGCCAGTCTATATTTATTTATGTCTATATATATAATATAATCAAACTCACAGAAGCCTAATATGAAAATCACTAGAAGTACAACGATCTTGGTAGCCATGGTGTTGGTTTACGGTACACCTAATTGAGTTGGTGTAGCCTTATATAGATCTACTGGTTTACAGACAACTTTGTGTTTGTGTTAGGTACTTAATCTTGACAAGCTTGTCTTCACAGAAATGAGCTGTTGATTTATTTACAAATCAATGCTCAGTGTCCTGGTGGTACACACATACGAAACTATAAATATAAAGCCTGACACAGTGGCGTAGCTAGTGTGGGGGGAGGAGAGGGGATAATTTGAAAATCCCACCGGGATGTGTGAGTGTTTTTTTACATTAAAAATTAAGTATTACGCAAAATGCCAAGGGACCCCCAAAGAGGTCACTCCCCCCGGGCCCCCAAACGATGGTAAATTTCTAGCTACGCCCCTAAGCCTCTAAGCCAGGTCGTGATGTCTCCACTTTGGACTGTCTTCTCAATTATCCCGGGTTCAAGCCTTGTCCTCCGCCATCCCTCCCCATCCTGCGAAACGTTTGGGCTAGGATGTCGTCCTTTTCAAAGAACATCTGAGAGATGATGAGCATAGGCTTATAAACCTGGTGCTGACAGAGATGTGGGTAGAGTTGTGTGTGTTTTTACTAGAGATTTGAATCGAACCCAAGTTCGGTTCGTTTCGATGACTAGTATAGTTCGGGTTCAGTTCGATCAGGTCTAAAGTTCGGGTTCGGTTCGATGTTATGAAATTAGGTTATAGCAAAATCTCTGTGGCATTTTACGTCTCGAGAGACGATCTTTTCCCATTGCAAGCTCTTGTGTGATTAAGAGGCCGATCCTTGATACACAGCTGCGATCGCAGGTTGGGCATATGTAAAAACTACATGTAAAAATATTTAAATTTAATTATTAATTAGATAAAACAGCTATGCGAAAGCTAATTGCGGCCGTTGGGCTATTTTAATTTCAAACACTCGAGTCACTGAAACTAAGCTAAGCTTTTTTTTTTCGTGCTAAAAAAATTTTGCAAAATCTTTGATTCAGTTCCGCCAAGGAAAGAACAGTTGGTTCGGTTCGGCTCGTAACGATCAGTTTTAAAGTTCGGGTTTGGTTCGGTCTTAAATGAGGGTCGAGTTCGGTTTATTCGGTTCGGGTTCGGTTCTTTGCCTTTTCTATAGTTTTTACACCTCGCAAGTATGAGACAGCATCTTGATCTGCAATCTATTCCGATACAATGAGTCAAGTGTGTGAAATGTCCTGAACAGTTGAACACAGTGCAAATTCGGTACGAGACAGAGATTTAATACAGAGTACGTTTCTTAACGTTGTGGGAAGCGTGGTTGAGAGGCTAAGGGCACTTGAGCTTGGCTTGGCTTGGCTGCCTAGAAGGGGGCTCGAGGTTCGAGTTATGTTTAATGAGCGCCTAAAGGCAGCACGGAAAACCAACTCCTACATACCCACTTCCCCCCCCCAACGGGTCCACAAATAAGATTGGACAAAGCGCTCTGAGCATGCTCTAAGCATGAAAGTTGCGCAATATAAAAGCTATAATAATAATAATAACGTTGAAATATTTGTACATTCAGTGCTACGTATTGCCAATTGTACAGTATTTGATGTGATTTATTGTTGTCAAGTTCTTTACGTTTAAATGAAGTAAAAAGAAGGTTAATGGAGTAATTCTATTTTTAAATTTAATATTGCATTCATTCTATTGATTATCTGGGCTTTTTTTTTTTAATTTTACGTAGAATTATCTAAATTACATCCGAATTATTAATAATAATAATTTATAAAATATATATTAAGAGTGCTAAATCAGAAGTTAAGTTTATGTAGATCTACATCCCTACAGATCAATGCTGAAAGATTATTTAAAATCGCTCGTGTGACATATTGTATACATCATTAGTTTGTAACCAGTTTGTTATTAAGTTAAGAGCAATGCCTTGTCGTGCTTTTAGCGTACTGAACTGATTATCTCGACGCTCCCGGGTTATGTGTCTGTTTGTTTTACATTTTTCGAATGTTCATTCACAGTTGAAGATAGTTTATTTCCTAGTCCAAACCTTCCGCAGTAGGGGATGGGAGCCTACAGGAATTGAGCCAGGGACCAACGGTAAATTCGAATTACAGTCTAGTGCACAAACATTAAGACCAGGCAGGTTTATGCAATACAATACAGTATGTCCGCCTCTAAGGTGTGGGCCTTATTTTTGCTACAAAACAGAACATTACCCAGGCCACATAGATGCATTACATAAGTACATTATATATTGTGTTGTAATTGTTCTTCATTAACAGAAGGCAATAAAATTATATTAATAAATAATATTTAGTTTCCTCTCTTACTCTGCTTATTGAAGCCAAAGGACGTTGTATACGGACAAAGTGTTCTGTAGGAACTATCTGCTGCTTGCCAGAAGTTCGGCTTAAATATTAGTCAAAGCAAGACTAAGATACTGGTCCAAAACACTAATGCTGCACCTCAAGTAAACATTAATGGTCAACCACTTGAAATTGTTGATCATTTTTGCTATCTTGGCTCCATCATATCCAACGAGGCTCTACTGGATAAAGACATCAACAATAGGATAGCCAAAGCAATGGGCACCATGTCAAGGTTGCAGAAAAGAGTGTGGGACAACATATTGCTGACTAACAATACTAAAGCCTTAGTCTACCGGACCTGCGTGATGAGCACTTTGCTATATGGAAGCGAAACGTGGTCAACATACTCATGGCAGGAAAAAAAGCTGAATGTCTTCCACCTCCGATGCCTAAGGCGGATCTTTAAAATAAGGTGGCAAGATAAAATAACAAATGAGGAAGTGCTACAAAGAGCAGGGTGCCAGGACATCCGCTCTATTATCAGCAGCAGACGCCTTGGCTGGCTTGACCACGTTAGCAGAATGCCAGTAGGTAGACTACCACAAGATATACTGTATGGCGATCTTATTGAAGGCAGGAGAGCCCCTGGTCGCCCACTTTTACTGTATACAGATATGTGCAAACGTGTCATGAAGCTATTTGAAATCGACACTAGCAGCTGGGAAAAAGTAGCACTGGATAGATCCACATGGAAAGAGAGCATAAGAGAAGGGTCTCGGATTACAGATGCCATACACAACAGAGGCAGAAAGAAGGCTAAAATGCAGCTGCTCATGGTGATTTTATATGCCCAACCTGCAACCGCAGCTGTGTATCAAGGATTGGCCTCTTTAGCCACACAAGACGTTGCAAAGGGAAAAGATCGTCTCATGAGACGTAAAATGCCACAGAGTGGTCCATACACAGGGCCGGTCTTAGGCCACTGCAACCTATGCGGTCATAGCGGGCCCCTCGCTTTCAAAGGCCCCGAGCTTATTCAAGGTGTAATTAGTAAATTGCAAAATATATACAAATATTCTTGGAAATTACTTGAATTTATTAAAATCTCATGAAAACTCAAAAAAAAAAGAAAAATAGACAAAATTGTCATTTGTGGGTGTCATTGATTGCGGAAAAAGCCAAACCTACGCGCGATAAAAGAAAAAGGCATTGTTAGCTTTCATGTAATAAAATGTAATAATCGGGCAAATTTTGACCTTAATGGGAAGGTCGTGGCTGGCACAGATATGCCAATGGTTATAAGGTTCAAAAAGTACGGTCAATTTGATCGCAATTTTTAACTTAGTACAGAATAAATAAAATTCAAAGTCATTTTTTTTCTTATACAAAATCCTAGTTTTCACTTATTATCCTTAGTCGCTCACAGACTGGGCCCAGCGCAATCAGTTTCGCATAGGGCCCTGCACTTGCTAGGACCGGCCCTGTCCATACACTTTCGCAGACGCGACTTTTGCGGAAGTGCTGTACCACGGTTTTTCTTTAATTAATTAAATAAAAGTACTCCCGTGTTTTGTTTATCTTAACAAGGTGACACAGGATTTCCCAAGGTCACACGATGTCCAAGCAGTAGCCTATTGGAAAAAAAAACTAATATGTCGTGGCCAGTAGCGGCCTTAGGGGGTGGCAAGTGGGGCAACCGCCCCAGGCCCCGCGCCTGAGGGGGGCCCCGCGCTGGGAGATTTTATTGTCACCAACTTCGAAAACTAAATGAGTGATTATAAACAAGGACTTGTTACTCAATATTTTCCCAGCATATTAATTATACCATTTGCCATTTAAGCTCTTAACTTAAATTTTGATTTCGACATACCGTTCAGTTTCGGTAAAGACAGCCGAGTCTAAGAGGCTATCATCGTTTAATAGTTCACAATAAAAACACATAAGTTGAAGCAACCAATCCTACTCGTTTATTTCGTATATAAATAACGACATCTAATCGGATTTTATAAGGAAAATGTGTAATGATAAAGTTTGAACTACTCTTTGCATTATGAGACATTGTATATGAAAGAGTCATTTATAACATTTGCAGGAACATAAATGCAACTTCTGACTAATTGTTTTTTTTTACCATTACACCGGTACGGCGTTTTTCTTTTTTTTTTTCAATGTGGGGAAAAAAATATTAATTTTCTTGTATTTTAGCGTTTAATATTAATTTATACTATCCATTTATTTAGAAAAAAGCATAGAAACAAAATTAACAATTATGCAGTGTATTCTCTACTGTCGCTGGTGAGACGTTCTTAGACTGCACGCGAAGGTCAGATTTTCGCAGTAGGCAATTTAATTTCATAAACGTATACTATTTTCGGATTTAAACTGCATCACCAGTTGATGTGCTTGTACGCTATTTCGGCAAATCAGCTTTCAACAAGTTTGGCGAAGTCATATATATTAAGTTTACTTTTTCCAATTGGCTACTGTGCAAAGACAAAAACGCGGCAGTATTTTTAGCGGTCCCCGAAAGGAGAAAATCCGCTATTAGTTTTGTGTGGTATGTCTGTCCGTCCGTCCGTCCCGCTTAGATCTCGTAAACTAGAAAAGTTATTGAAAAACCGACATCATTGTTTAGACCATTCAAAGTTCTGATGCAAGGGCTACTTTTTTTTTATTTCTAAAACCGAAAAATCTAATTTTTAAATCACTTATGCAAGCAGTTTCTTTCAGAAAAATACATCACTTTTACAACTATTCATTATTAATAGTAACAAACACTGGAAGCTCTTTAATATAGGAGAATACTAATTACCCCTTTTTTAAACAGCTTTATGCAAAAGGTTTTACTTTTTTTCACATTTTTTTTACAATTGTTTTGGTAAGTTAAGTAAGTTCTGTTATACTAACTACTACATTTACACAGAGAAAAAATATATTTTGTATACATATAAGTTGGACATAATTTAAAACAACAATTAATAAGTAGTTTTCATATTATCGCGTGTCATAATCTGGTAGAAGTTGACAACGAACTTCACATTCACTTTCACCTATCCTTGGTCTGCTGGGGCACAACAAAAGATATGTCAACCTTCTTTGTCCATTCTACTCTGTCACTTGTCTTTAATAGAATTTCATTCTGATGTTCTTTCTGAAAATATTGAGACTTGCCTTTTAACCTGCCTGAGTGGACCACTTCGGGAGCCGATTTTGAGTTTGTGTTTCCACACAAACTGTCTTTGTAATCTTGTTTTTATAAAAAAAATATTACAAAACCTGTGATAAGGCCCGCAAAAGTTGGGTCTTCAAAAGTGTATGGACCACTATAGCTCCTATAGAACACTTTATTCTTAAAGAACATCTTATTGGCTTCAATTTGTAGAGTGAGAGAGGCGACATAATATTTGTAGTGACGAGTGTTTTCCTTTTTTATTTGCATCTGTTAATGCAGAACAATTAAAATACTGTATATAATGCACTTATGCGGCTAATAGTGAACCAGCAGTACCTACGTAATGTTCTATGTTTTGTTACAAAAATAAGGCCCAGAGATTTGAGGCGGACATACTGTATTATCATTGTTACAGCGTTAGAAACGGATTAGCCGTTAGCGAGATGTGGTACGACACTCACACACTCTCTATGGCCACCGTCAGTCGCAAAGCGACTATGGATCATCTCATGGAAATGAGATGAATGCCTGGGCATAAGCTGTGGTCGGAACGATGTCGCCCACACATCAGTCCCCCCTCTCCACGCAGCTGATGTATCCAACAGAACGGCAGTGCCGATACAGTTTGGGGTCAGCAGCGTCGCAGGTTCTGCCAGAGTGTAGCACTGGGTGCTGCAAACTGCCTTAGGGTCGCCAGCTCCTGATTTTTCCTCAGGGTTGACTCCCGAAGCCTTTCCCTTGATTGGGTATAGCTGCAAGACAGCAGAGGTTTGAATTCAGAGTTTTCCTTCTCCTAGTTGGGTAGCCAGCCATGGCTAACGAGCCCCTCC
>JADKLZ010030793.1:0-16447 GCA_021533235.1 Biomphalaria straminea | reverse complement strand
GTAGTGGAGTGCTTACATCCATTACCACTTCCGGCAATGACAACCTTTACTAGATCTTGGTAATTCGTTATGTACTGCTTATAAATGTAGACCTAATTATATACATAAAAAACACGAAATTCATAGGAATTCCATTCCGCCTTTCATTAGTTTAATTCATATATGCAGTCAAAAGTAATAAATACAATTCTTATATATTGGTTTAATGTAAACGAAGTTAATAAACATAGCGATAGAAAGGACCCTATTTATTACTAAGTAAATTAGAGCTAAATCTATATAAACCTGTATATAGATTTATTATTTATTTTTGTCTCTAGATTATGAAAAAACAGTTATTATAGGCCTATTAGGCCTAGTGATAGTATGCCTTTTCGCTGACGATATATTTAGAGTCCTAGATATAAATCTAATAATAAATATATATATATATATATATATATATATATATATATATATATATTGTTATAACTCCGACTGAAATATGTGTATGTGTGAGACCCGCTGGTCAACGGCTATTCTGACCTGTGCTGTGCGCATGTGACCGGAGAGCTTGGACGGACTATAGCAGTGTGTTAGAGACAGTTAGAGGCACTCCAGAGAGAGAAGCAGTTAGAACTGTGTGTGAAGAAGAAGTCTTCGAAAATGTAGCATGTACGCGCTATAGAGACTGTTGTGCTGTTTAGGCAGTTCCATTGTGTTTAAGCATTTGAAGTTAGTGTAGACTGTAGACAATTGTGTTTATTGGCTGTGGTTGATGTATTTGAAATTAAACCGCCGCTGTGTTATTGAAGCTCTTGTTGTCAAGTTCTTGAGTTAGATGTGCTGTGTTTATGTTAAGCAGTGTTTGCAGAAGGCCTGATAGTGAAAGTTCGTAACAATATACATATCCCCAACTTTTAGAGGGTCTGATTTAAGTTCGGGTTCGGTTTGGTCAGGTTTAAAGTTCGATTTCTTTTCCATGTTATGAACTATGTAATAGCAAATTTCGGTACATCCAATAATGTTTAATTCACTTATTGATTAGATAAAACAGCGATGTAAAACCTTTTTAGGCTGGAGGGCTATTTTAATTTCCAACACTCGTGTCACGAGACACATAACAGATAACAAAATAAAAAAAACATTACAGAAAAAAAGCACTTTAATTAGAAACTTATGGATATATATATTTAAACAAGTTTACTTTTCAGGCATTACAATCTATAGGGCAGATGATGTAAAAGGTCATCTGTTTCTGTAGTCCACGGTTAACGAGGGTGTCATGTAACCATCACATCGACCACCAACCGCCTTAGCTATTCTCCAACTAACGTCAGGTACCCATTAGAAATTAGAGTACTCGGGGTGACCTTAAGATCCCGAAATTAAAAATCTCAGTCTTCACCAGAATTCAAACTTGAGACCCCTTAGGATCGCAAGCCAAGCGCTTTATCACTCAGCCACCGCGCCTCCCAAATCAATATAATATTTGCACTAATTCATGGGATGTAGGAAGTTTATCTAAAACCAACATCTGAAGACCTCACTGCATTGATTAGACACCAAGTTGAAGCACTGAATCTAGATATTTGTCTGTGAGACAATTACGCCACAATAGTTTAGCCCCTTTCAGCCTGCTAAATGAAGATGAATAAGGTGGCAAGATAAGATAACAAATGAGGAAGTGCTACGAAGAGCAGGGTGCCAGGACATCCGCTCTGTTATCAGCAGCAGACGCCTTGGCTGGCTCGGCCACGTTCGCAGAATGCCAGTAGGTAGACTACCACAAGATATACTGTATGGCGATCTTATTGAAGGCAGGAGAGCCGCTGGTCGCCCACTTTTTCGGTATACAGATGTATGCAAACGCGACATGAAGCTATTTAAAATCGACACTAGCAGCTGGGAAAAGTAGCACTGGATAGATCCACATGGAGAGAGAGTATAAGAGAAGGGTCTCAGATTGCAGATGTCATACACAACAAGCGCAGAAAGAAGGCTGAAAATGCAGCTGCTCCTGGTGATTTTATATGCCCAACCTGTAACCGCAGCTGTGTATCAAGGATTGGCCTCTTTAGCCACACAAGAAGTTGCAAAGGGAAAAGATCGTTTCTCGAGACGTAAAATGCCACAGAAATGAAGAGTTTCATTTTCGTTTCGTATGTTTCAACTTCTTGCCACAGATGTTCTGTTTGATTTCACAATTTTTTATAGTTTAACTCTTGCTGCCAGTTTGCAGGATGTCATCCAGCGATACTTCTGGTGGTATCAGTAGTCACTCCCACTAATTTCTCCCAAAGGAAAGAAGCCTCCTCTTCCATGATGTCTGAACTTCTTTTAACAGGCCTTTGCCAGTAGTGGCCCCAATGCATGTTCCTCATAGCAGACATTTTTTTGTGATTTAAAAATTGCTTTTCTTACTGCGAACAAGTAGCAATAGTTAAACTCTACCAGATAAGTCGGCGCTTATGGTAAACATTGCAAGCTCTTCTGCTCTATCTCTTACTTTTTAATTGAGATTTCTAATAGTCATGCGAGAAAGAGTGGCGGCTTCAACTGCATTCTTAATTTCATGACACATTACTTCCATCATTGATAAAGCATTCCACGCATGGAAAAAAAAGGCTTCATTTCACTACTTAAACTGTGAGCAACTCTAAAGCAAGCCCTAATACCGCCGTCTCATTTTATTATCCCTTCTTTGTAAATATTCTTAAACCAACAAAAAGATCTTGTCAAATCTAGACCGTTTTTTATTTAGAGAGGCGTATGCAACATTATAGGTTTAAACGTTTTGAAGACAACATTTCAGAACATCCACGCTTGTGTGATTCTTCTGGATTTTATTATCTAAGGGGCGTTCGTAAATGACGTCACGAAAAAAAATGACCTTTTTATCACCCCCCTCCCCCCTTGTCACAAAGTGTCACAAATTCTCAGACCCCAATCCTTCCTCTGCGTCACGTCACAAAATTAAAAAAAAAATTATTTTAAATCATTTATTTCTCATCAATTTTTACCCAAAGAGGTTTCATGTGCTCATCGATAGTATACACGGGAAGATTTTCTTTTTCTTCTTGAGGAGCTGACTCGAAAATTAAATTGTCTTCAATGAGATTTCATCTATCTATTCCACACTCTCCTCACCTGCGTTTCCAAAAACAACAAGGACTTCGTTTTACTTGTTTTTTTTTTCTGAATTTTACATTTGTGACGTCACAAAATCGCTTACCTCCCCCACTCCATTCCCCCCTGTCACAAAGTGTCACATTTACCCTCTTCTCCCTCCCCCTAGAGCGTGACGTCATTTACGAACAACCCCTAAGATTGGTTGATTGGTCTATAATTAGTTGAGTTTCTTCTGACTACTGCACTTCCTTATAGTGAAGTTTTGTTTTAATGACACAAAAAGGGTCAGCGACATAGACGTCTTACGTAGTACGAAGATGATTGTGACAAAAGGGACATAAAGGGTCGTTACTTTTATTTTTTTAAGAAGAGTTATTCCTCTTTAACCTACCTATTACTTGTTACCAATCCCTTAGTCTGGTGGACCGTTGGGGCACCAAGCAAGACTTGAAGACCGTCTTTCTCCATTCCTCTCTATCCTTTGCCCTGTTTAGAACCTGTTTCAGGCCCGTCCATTCTTTTAAAACACTATTAAAGTCTCAGTTGACTTCTCCCTCAGTCTGTTGAGCCTTTGAGCTGACTGTTGTGCTTGCTTGATGGGTAAGTTAGTTTATGTTACATTATTCTTCATGAGGTAGCTCTAAATTCGTTAGCCATATGATCTTGTGAATTGCGATCTCAAGGAATGCGTATGTTTCTTGTTTAGGGACGCAGGCGTGGGACTCTGCTGGAGTCGAGTCTGTTTTGTCATGGTATTTGACTATCGTCCATGGCGTTGGAGAGTGGGCGTGGCGAACCCTTATTGACTGTGGTGTGAATAGTTCTTTTGAATATAATGTATAACTTGTAGTGCCTTTGTAAATGCTACTTATATTTATTCATCATTTATGCCTCATCATATCATTATTCCATTAAACCTTTTTGTTTTGTTAAATGTAATCTTGTTATTCAATTGAGTATACGTTACTATTTGTATTATTCGTTCTTTGATACTTATTTCATAAATTGATTACTAGACAGTTAGGGGTGCCCAAGCAGACGAGCCACGGCTAAATTACAGCCCAGTCAGGAAGTCGAATACCATCGTTTGGGTAGGGAACCCGGCATAGTAAGTCACACCTTTGAACTGTGAAACCCACCCTGACATTGTCCAATGTACATTAATCTGAATTGAAACCATGTTATGTTTATATAATTCTTTTGTTGTTGTGCTCTGACTGAGTTGCTCAAGAGGAGTGTGTCACTGTTCTGAGAATGTGTTTTTTCAACTTTTTTGATAACGAGCTAAATATACTTTATTTATTTGTTATTAATCAGTTTTGTTTCTGTCTATAAATATTATAAGTCTACTTAGTCTTTTATTCTCTCCTGTATGTGTTTTTTTTTTTTTTTTGGTGGGGGAGACCAGATTAAGGTCGAATAGTATTTAAAAGACAAACTTTTGTTATTGAGATAATAATAATAATAATAATAATCTTTATTGTCCGTAAGGAAATTTGTCTTACAATTTGTGCATTATTGTTTTGAACCTAGCTTGCCCTACTATTTTGATTTTTTTTTTCATAATTTTTTTTAATTGCCTTTAGTTCCGTATTTTTTATAATCTTTTTTTTTGTTTCTTAATGAACTCATTATTAGTTGCAACAGAAATCGTATTAGGCCTACTTGTATGTCTCAGTAAGTTGTATATCTAGAGGCCATAATTAATACCCTAGGTAGTTTAATTTGGAAACACGAAGTACCACTGAACTAACTTGCCAGTACAGCAGAAGTCACTGGACTTATGACCTAATCATAGTACTAGGTCACATGGGGGCTCGTAAACAGGGTTAGAGTGTGTTTTTTTAAAGACCAGTGTGTCTTCATTTGAACCCTACTGAGATATTGCAAAGGCAGTAAACATAGTTGTTTCATTGGAGTGATTTTTATTTTATACTGTCACATATGGGAGATATGTAGATCTAATTTCATTAACTTTTTTCTGTAGTAAGTAATATAAGTAATATAAAATGGTATTGTAAATTAAATGTAACTCATTACAAAAACACGTCTTTTCACTCTGGCGTTATGGAGTCGTCTGTCAATCTACCTGAGAACGCTGACGACTTATCTTGCATCACACTCCTTAGCTGCATAGCTAACCCCTACCCACCGTCACCATAGAAACCCCGCACACATACTGCATAATACGTTCCTTCAGAAGTAAGGGTCGCTACGTCCTTGGCCCCATGAAGACAGAAGATTGGCAGACGACTGGATGTGAGCTTAGGAAATATTGTTAGACGTGATATTGTTTAGTATTCTTATAGTTATAATGTGTTTTTTTTTTTGTTTGGTGTATTGCACAAATTGTAAGACAAATTTCGATACGGACAATAAAGATTATTATTATATTAGAGACGAACGAGTGTTCATTCTCTGGCGCTGCCAGGGTCGAGTTTCGTTAAAAAGAAACGAAATTCATCGTAGTCCCTTTAACAGTTTCCACTGAGAAATTTTCTGGTGATGTGGCAGGTCAGCAGCGATACCGCCCTCTGACAGGCAACAAGAATGTTCCTAGGAATGCCCAGAGCCTTGAAGGTATCTGTGAGGTCAGTTGTTATTATCCCCTCGCTTGATATATAACAATGGGGTATATTGTTATTTTGGATAATTTATATAGACGCTTAATCTCCGAGCTTAGGTTCCCATTTTTTTTTCCAACTCAGTTTTTCTTAAATTATGAGACAGAGGGTTTCGCAGTTCAATTCCCCCTCTTCTATAAAACAAATCGAAACAAAAATAATGCAAACGACAAACTCTCCAAACTGAAATTGTTACCTTCCATGTATGTGCTATGTAGCTGAGAGATCTCAATCGCTTGGCTACGGCTTGGCCAGCTAACGAGAGGGATCAAGCTCGAATCCCGATATATTAGCATTTTGAGTGAGTTGAATGTATCACTACAAGGATTAAATGCAACTCAATATGTCTGAAATGAAACTTCAGATTTGGGAAACGAAAATTGGATGAAAATTAAATTGACATTCAAACTAATACAATTATAACTTCTGTCAAGAACATTTGCGCATGTTTGTTTGCGGTCGAAATTGTATCATACTGTCTCTTGTGGATAGTTTTGGTAGACAAGGAGTCTGCAATAGTGTTGCCAGTCACACCTATGTTACTCGGTACCCACTGCATTATTACAGGGATGTCATAGCGCTGATTTATGTTGTGTGAAACCATGAAGACAGTGTCGATATTGGGGGGCCATGGCCCAGGGCTTTGCAAAGCATGTAGTACAGGTTTTGAGTCAGTGACCTCGACAATCTGCGTTGCCCTCAAATGTCCCTCGCCGAGTTGAGAGTCAATGACTTTTAAGGCTATTGAGGCAGAACGGCGTACTCGGCTTATGAACAGACCGCCTGGTCCAGTCGTTCAATGAGTTCAGCATCAAAGTTCTGGGTAGATAACTGTAGATGTTAACAGATGCATGTTGGTTAGGTCTGTCTTGGTGTATAGGAAGTTCAATGCAGTGCTAGAGATTGTGTTTGTAAGGCAGAAGGCAGGAATAAATCATTTACATTTGAAACACGGACAAGACTACATCAACACGACTCCAAGAACACCTTCGAGATATTGGAAATCGTACAAATAAACTTGTCTTGTTCACACTTTCAGCTGTCAATCTTTTTACATTTTTTTAGTTGTTTTTTTTTTTTTTTTTTTTGAAGCGCTGTCAGGAAGTCTGAACATTACCGCTTGATAAGTTTTTGCACTGAAAAGACTTTCTTTCAAGGGCCTTCAATTTTATTCACAAGCACCAATGTTAAATGATTGGACCCTAAATGTCACATTTTCACATGATCACCTTTTGAAGAATAGTTGCGCTTTAGAGACCAGATTTTAAAATTATCAAGTGTAGTGATTTTGATGACATAACGGTAGCTATTCGGATGGGTGTTAACCATTTTCCTTATTACAAAAATATTTATATACAGAAGTTAGGGAAAATATCAACGCTAAAGTACACCCAATAGATCATTATATCTGGAGGCGCTTATAATAAAGTCAAACAAATTATGATTTAAATGTATTCTACGTAAACTCTTTCTATGTAGAAATGTGAGATTGCCCATCCCCCAAGTTTCCAAATTCTTAATTATTCATAGTTTAAAGGTCATCAATCAATTTGTAATTGTGTCTAATAGTATTTAGCTCATTTTTATATTCTATCATATTATTTCTGTATTTTTAATCTAGGCACTATGTCCCACTATGGCTACTAACCATTGCTATTCAGAAAAGGCTTATTATGTATACGACAATTAACAAAGTTGTCTATAGTTCTTTTTTTTATGTCATATATCAATTATACTACACATGACTATAGTCTGTTTTCGACTGAGGTTACGAAACTATGTCTGCAATTAAACATTGAAATCAGAAAATTATATTCTTACCTTGTGTATAATTTTGGTTCCTCATGACACACAAACTATTTGGATAAGCATTCACTTCCTCTAGAATCTCATTGTATACAATTATCTTAACGACACGTGAGCAGTCAGTAAAATATACAATGAAAGCTAAAGAGAGAGTGTATTTAATATTCTTTTGATAAGGTTCGGCATAACAAAATTAAAAACCATATTGTATAACTTTAAGAAAGAGGAAGTGAATTATAGATGTTGGAATAAATACTTTTCTGTAGTTCATTTTAGAACTGGATGTAGACCAATCAGAAACAGGTTAATTTGTAGACGTTTTCTACTGATTTAAACCGCGTTGTCTTTTTGGTTGATGCCTACAGTTTGGGAAATTGTCCTCACATAATAAAGGAAGAAATACATGTATTGTCTTTAAATGCGAAATTTAATGGAGCTAAAGAATGTCACTGTTGGAGTGATTGTCAACAAAATTTCAATGTTATTTTAAAAACACAAGATAGATTTTCAAGATATCATAATTCCGGATTAAGTACGACGTAGATTGCCGTACCGGCAAACCTGACAGAATAACTAGACTTTTTAATCATAATTTGTACGTCTCGCACATAGAATTGGTATCTGTAGAGATGAATATCACTGTAGTTTTGTATGTCACAACAGAGTCAGTTGCTGTATATGACGAATATTACATGACTATCAATTCAGCTCGCTTCGCCATCAATTTTGTCCTGACTCCAATTTTCTGCATTTTCGGGGTTGTGGGAAATGTCCTAAACATCATTGTCCTACGGAGCTGTGGTTACAAGGACTCCAACGTCCTGCTTCTGGAGTCCTTGACCCTGGCAGACCTGCTTTTGTCCGTGGTGCATTCCTTCATACACCTCCACTACATTGTCGAGTGCTTCGACTTTGTGATGGCCTCTCTGGTTGGAACATTCAGCTTCATCTACCTGTTCGTGCCCTACCAAGTCCTCCTGTGCGTGGTGGAGTGTCACTTGGCCGGCGTCGCCTTCGAAAGAGTCATCGCTGTTTACTTCCCTTTTCACGTCGCGAGACTCTTCTTAAAGTCACGTGTCTTAATGTACATATGCATCATGTACGTGTTTTCTATCATTGTCAACCTCCCGACCTTGCTTGTTTTTGAACCCCAGTGGGTCAACGTGACCTCGATCAACCGCCTCGTGGCCGTCGTGGGACCGACCCAGTATTTTCTGCTCAACTACGAAGACATGAACAACTATTTGATTATGGGGCTGAGTGTGATCAACACGGTGATACTGCCCTGTGCCACTGTTTTAGGATGCGTCGCCGTTGGCCTTAAACTTCTTATGAGAAGGAGACACACGATTCGCCGGGCCAAAATTGGAGACACCCACGACTTGAAAGGGATGCGGCTCCTGGTGGCTGTGTGTCTTGTGTCTGTATTTTACTGTATACCTGGCCTGACTTTGAACTACTTCTTCTACGTGTACAAATCTTTTACTGGGCCGTTGCACGAGCTTATGCTGGATGTCTCCAATTTCATTGGTCAGTTTTATTCGTCTACTAACTTCTTCATTTACGTCACTATGAGCCGGAAGTTTTACAGAACTTACCGGAAGTTGATCTGCAGGTTTTGAAATAAGATTTTTTTTTATTTATTTGATTTTAATTGTTATTTCACTGGAATCAATGAACTGTATCTTTAATGGACTTCATTCACCAATTGTAAACAAACAAAATTTAGCCCCGTGGTTCTCTATCTCTTCAATACAAATTACGCAATACTTAAAGGCTGTCACGTGACACTTTTTTTATCATTGTTTTATCAATATTATCAAGTGGTTAAATGTTGTTTGTTTACGATTGGCGAATGAGGTCCATTATTCCTTTTTCTGTTTGTATATAATTTTGGTGTAAGATGCTATAAGATTTAAATATGTGAGTTTACTTGCTTACTTAATATAGTATATACAAGTAAACCTTTCACTGTTATTAGCTTTGTGAACATTGTATTCAATATTGTAATAGTTCATTAAAGATGTTCATACATGGAGGTCAATCTATAAATAGCAAGCTTTTTGTTTTGTTCAATGTAATATATTTTTACTAAACCATATATATATTTATTTTTTTTAAATTTCAGAAGTGTAGAATCTAAACTTTTTTTTTTTTGCTTACATAACAAAGTAATTTTATTTTTTATTTGGCAACAGCGAGCTTTCAATATGGCGTTGTTTATTTTGTCTGTTTATTTTGTCTGTTTATTTTGTCTGTTTATATTGTCTGTTTATTTTGTAATCTCTACAGATGTTTATGTCTCCATTTTCTTTTTTTTTTATTTTATTTATGTTCCATTGTATTGCCACAGAATTTGGGCTAATGGGTCTTCGTAAATGACGTCACGCTCTAGGGGGGGGGGGGTTGACAAAGTGTGACACTTTGTGATAAGGGGGAAGGGGGTAGCGATTTTGTGACGTCACAACTTTAAAATTTAAAAAAAAATTTGAGCTGCAACCCTAAAATCAACATCGAGAAATCAAAGGAATACAAATTTAAGTACACAAGTTTGTTCCAATCTCTTCATTTATCTCAAAAGGCAATCCCCTACGATCAATTCTGCCCATCACTTTCCGGTCAACTTCAGAACAAAATTTGTGAGCGTGGTCTCAACTTTGCATCGTTAATTCTTTTGAAAAATCACAAAAAAGTTCATCCCACCATAAAAAAAAACCCGAGCACAGAAAGCCAAAAGAATTAGTCAAAAAAAGAAAAAGACAACGAAGTCCTTGTAGTTTTGGGAAACGCAGGTGAGGAGAGTGTGGAATGGATAGATGTAGATCTCGTGGAAGACAATTTAATTTTCGAGTCCAGCTCCTCAAGCTGAAGAAAATCTTCCCGTGTATACTAATGATAAGCACATGAAACCTCTTTAAGAAAAAAATTATGAGAAATAAATAATTTGAAATAAATATTTTTTTTTTATTTTTTTGATGTGACGCAGAGGGGGTAGGGGGTGTTTGAGAATTTGTGACACTTTGTGACAAGGGGGAGAGGGTCGAAAAGCTCATTTTTGCGTGACGTCATTTACGAACGACCCCTTATCGCTTAGTCTTAATTTTCTTTCGTATAGAATATTATTCATAAAAAAAGGTAGACGGAATCTTATAATTAAAAGTGCAATCAAAGAGCGGATTACTCAAATTACTGTGATTACATTTTAATGTGATATGGGATAGTCCCCAATGCTAACAAAAATGTTTAGACAAAGTTGTGTACATCTGTGGCTCCATGGACCCTCAAGCAAGTCTGTAGCATGATTGATCTATTTACAAACCTAAAACTTGACTATATCAATGTTAAATAGTTTAACACAGAGAAGTACTTTGCAATGAAAATGTGTATAATGGGAAACAAGAATTTGTTAAACATATATATATATATATTCATTTAAAACACCTTTTGTCATTAAATAATCTTAATGGTTGTACACTATTACTTGTAAGGAGTCATTAATCATTAAGTAGTGGGCACCATCATATTCTTGAACCCAGGCCCATGGGTAGCTTACTACGCCTCTATGCATGCCTTTATTGTAGATACACTGATGATAGAGTGTGGTCACCACGAAGTCGATTCTTGCTTTCTTGAGAAACCAATGGAGTGTGCGCTACAGCAGTAGCAGAATCTTGTTTTATTTTACATAGGACAATTCGTACAGTCTCCGTATCAGATACCCCATTAATAACAACCATGCTGAGATTACTCCCTTAGAGCACGGAAGAGGAAGCTGGCAGTGAAATGTAGGGTCGCCTTATACCCGTACAAGGAAAGACCATTTGCCCCACATGGGCCAGTATTCTCTATCTCATTACCTTGTCCCGATCGTTCATCTTGCAGAGCTCGGCATTCATAAAGAATGTGCTCTATTGTCTCATCGTCCTCGAGGGTCGCCTTATCCCCGTACAAGGACAGACCCTTTGCCACACATGGACCAGTATTCTCTCTCTCATTACCTTGTCCCGAGCGTTCATCTTGCAGAGCTCGGCATGCATAAAGAATGTGCTCTATTGCCTCATCGTCCTCGAGGCAGTGGCGGCACCGTGTGTCGTAGTTTTCCCACCACCGTCCAAAGTATGCGCCTTTTGGACAGTGTCCGACTCGGAACTGAGCCAGGACTGGCTGTTCCGCATGGCAGAACTCCCACCAAGCGTCCTTTCGGTCTGGTCTACTCATCTGCCTGTATAGCTCTTGGCCCTTATCAGAAGTGTCCCAACTGTCGTACCAACGTGCCAACAATCGGGTGTCGGCTAGGGATCGTACACCCTCAAGGGTGTACGGTTCATCATATAAGGTGCTCGTTGCCACCTCCTGAAGCCTCCTGAATCCGCTGCAACTTCTCAATTTTGTCATCTTGTATAGCTGCTAGATAGGCTTTGCAATAATCAAGGCGGGAGAGTTTTAATCTAGCTTTTGTTGTTATTGTTTTACTCCGTTGTCAACATGGTCGGATCTGGTCTATTCTGTGCATCTGAAGATAGAGATGACTTATGTGTGGGTCAAACGACAAAGCTGAATACATAAAAAAAACGCCACTATTATAACCTACATGGACAAAGGAAACCTGGCAGCTAGTGATGAATAGTAAATATGTACTCTTGCTTTAGTACTATTGTTTCGAGTGCCTATTCGAATGGCTTCAGTCTTACCTTACTTACTTAGACATAGGTCCTTCTGCCGCGTTCGGCGCATTGGGAGGCATGCTGTCCCCACAAAGATTTAGACTTATCTGCATGCATATTAAGTTTATTGCCAACAGCCCTGTTTCACAGATTCTTATTGCCAGATGTGACACCTATGAGGGAACTGAAGAATCGTACAAGTGTTAGTCATAATATATATTATACATGGCTCCGGTATCGGAAGGCAATGGACGCCCCCAATGAATGCCTGGTTTAAGTTTGTGCTGTATATACTAATCATGCAAATACCACACGCTATGTATTCACGCATTCAATTGCCTGTTACTGTAGGCTTATGATTGTCACATGAAATGCGTGGGATATAATTATCTTCTTTTTTTTTTTAAAGTAACGCCTGTAATGTATAAGATAAGATAAGGAGATTATTGATAACAACATCGTTAATATTTTGTTATGGTCCAAACATGTAATGTGTTGTAATGTGTTAGTATTGGCTTGTAATATAACCCTTTCAAACCTTTTGCTCCTAAGGGCAGATGTTTTTATGTCCTTTAACATGGATGTCTCTCTCTTTCTCTCTCTCTCTCTCTCTCTCTCTCTCTCTCTCTCTCTCTCTCACACACACACACACACACACTCTTTGTCTATTGTTCAATAGCATGATTAAAATACTATTTCTTTTAAAACTTATTTTGTGTGTGTATTTTGTTTAATATTTTAAAACATTTTTTTCCAAAATAAAACAAACCGTAATAATAGATGGTTCTAAATCAAAGCCAATAACAGTAAACTCAGGTGTACCCCAAGGAACAGTCTTAGGACCACTACTATTTCTAATTTACATAAACGATTTACCAAATTGCATTAGTTCAGGAACAAACGTTAGATTATTTGCAGATGATTGCATAATATATAGGACAATAAAAACAACACAAGATACAGAAATTTTACAAAGAGAATTAGATGAATTACAGAAATGGGAATCAAATTGGAGCATGTCTTTCCACCCAGAAAAATGTCAGTTATTAAGAGTAACAAAAAAAACTAAAACAAATTAATTCCACTTATCTTATTCATGGTAAACCAGTAACACAGACTAAAAACGCAAAATACTTAGGTGTTATAATAAATGAAAAACTGTCATGGAATCCCCATATTGATGAAACTATAAAAAAAATCAAACAAAGCATTAGGGTTTATTAAAAGAAATTTCTATAAATCAAATAAGAACATAAAACTAAAATGCTATTTAACCTTGGTTAGGCCAATAATAGAATATGCATCCTCTGTTTGGGACCCCTCAACTCAGGAAAACATTAAGAAACTGGAACAAACACAAAATAGAGCAGCGAGATTCATAACAAACGAATATTCACATTTCACTTGAGTAACACCTTTAGTAAAATCACTAAATTTAGAAAGCCTTCAGGATAGAAGACTGAAGAGTAAAGTAGCACTTATACACAAAACACTGAACCATAATCTCCAAATACAAAAACAGAACTTAATAAAATACTCACAAAGACACAAAGATAAAGGTACATTCATCGTCCCATATGCTAGAACAAATCTGTACAAAGGCTTATTTCTTCCGTAGTGCCATTAGAGCATGGAATGGTTTGCCTGAGCAAGCCAGGAAAACCAGTGACTTGGCAGAATTTAAGTCACTGGTAAATATGCATGACTGAATGCATGACGCGTAGGACGTAATCATCTTCTTTTTTGAAGTAACGTCTGTATTATATAAGATAAGAAACAGATGACCTTGGGGTCTGCCTTACAGATTGCAAGCTCTTTTAGGGGAACTAACTAAACATGAATCTATCAAGAAATGAACTCATTAATTAATTATGATCATCATCATCAAACTCCATTTGAGTGAGGGCTTGAGAGGCTCAATTCCTCTCTTACAAAAGCCCTGGACAGAAACCCTGCTGTATTGCGTAGTGCATAAATGTCCCCATACAGGTAGAGAATTTTTGGTTTCCCAGACCTGTCGAGACGGAGATCAGAGTCTGGGGTTGTCAAACAGAATAAGAGGCAAGGTTTCCTCTTCTTCCCAGCAGCGGCGGCATCGTGAATTGAAATTTGGCCATAGCCCTGAGAAATATGAGCCAACAGGACAACTGTGCTATAATAGCTTGCTCAGGCCAGGCCAGCCTCCACCCCGGGGAAGTGCGGTCAGGGCGCCTCATGCGCTCCCAGACTACACGGGCTATTTGGGACTTGTTCCAGCACTCAAACCACTTTTCCATTTCAATTTTTTTTAATTATAGCCAGAGCATGATGAAAACTTACAGCCCATTCAATAAGGTGGAATTTGCCCTACCTGGTGGGTCAAGGAGTCTGCAATAGTGTTGCCAGTCACACCTATGTGACTCGGTACACACTGCATTATTACAGGGGTGCCATAGCGTTGTTTTATGTTGTGTGAAGCCATAATGACAGTGTCGTTATTGGGGGGGGGGGGGATGTTCCAGGACTTTGCAAAGCCCGTAGTACAGATTTTCAGCCTGTGACCACATGATATAGAAAAGGGAAATAATTATTACAGTTTTGATAGATATGGCTGTAAATTTGAAGTTCTTTCTCTATATAAGCTTTGTTTTTTTTTTTTTTTGTTGTTTTTTTTTTTGTTGTTGTTGTTGTTTTAATATTTATATATTATGCTTGTTTGTTATGTTAAGAATGAAGTCTGGTATTCAGTTGTACTATTAGAAAAGAAAGATAACAAGGTAAATATTTATAAGCCAAGTACGCTCCCCGGTTATGGTTACTTGTATCTGTACATTTAGTATCGCAAAACTCGCTGAAAGTAAGAATACAATTACAAAGATGAATCTCTCCTAATTAAAACGATTAATCTATTCAAGCTTAAAAGATGAATTTGTTCTGACTTAAAAGATGAATTTCTCCTGTTTTAAAAGATGAAATTCAACTAGCTAAAAATATGCATTTCTCCTAGTTAAATAATAAATTTCTCCTAGCTAAAATGATGTACTTTAGCTAAAAAGATGAATTTCTCCTAGCTAAAGATGAATCTCTTCTTGCTACGAGTCTACCAACAAAATGGGATGATGAATAAATACTTACCATCTCAATAAAATGAAACACATCAGTTTGTTCAATTGCTTCATGCAATCTTGGATATTTCAGTTCTACATACCTTCATTTTTATTGTTCTCTGACTCATACCATACCTTCTATGTTCGAGTGGCACTTGGAAAGAAAAAGAATTAGTCTCAGTATAGTAGTCAATAAAAATGTGTTTATTTATCTCGTGTTTGTTGTACAAGATCAACACAGCAATCATTAGCCTTATTGCAGTTGACGAAAATATGTACCATTCAACAATTAACACCTTTAACCAATGGTGTATGAATAACTAATTTTAAATGTTCAGAAAACTAAAGAAATGATTATTGATTTTAGGAAAAACAAGGACCATATTGCAGAAATTCAGATAAACAACCAAAACATAGAGCAAGTACAAGAATATGAATATCTAGGCACAACTATCAACAACAAACATAAATTGAGTGAACACTGTCAAAATCTATACACCAGGCATGTCAAACTGGGTGTTTGGGGGCCGAATGCGGCCCGCGACCACCTTGCATGCGGCCCCTCTGGCCACCTAAAAAAATAAAAAAAAATAATGTTAAACTATTACGCTGGAAAACAAGAGATGACAAGCTAATGAATTGAAAAAATAGTATTAGTTAAACTGAACAACAAGGGTGAGTCTGCAGTGAAAGCAAGCTACATTTTGTCAAACTTCATTGTAAGCCATTGAAAATCATTAAATAAATGTTATTTTATGAAAGAGTGTGTTGTTAAAGCCGAAGTAATTTATCCTAAAAAGGTGAAAGCATTCAAAGAAATAGCGTTAACTAGTGACACTGTGGCAGATAGAATAAATGACATGTCAGTCATGTTGCGTGAACAATTAAAGAACAGAATATCTGATTTTGAATTATTTTCATTGGCTCTGAGTCAACTGATGTAAAGGTTGTAGCACATAAGGACCTGTGAGTGTGACAAGAATTTTGACATACACGAGGAACTACTTGAGTTCTGTTCTATGCATACCACCACAACAAGCTAGGATGTTTTTGTGAAATAACAGAAAGTGATAATGCAGTACAATTTACTTTTGTAGAGCTATCTAGTCTAACAACGGATGGCGCACCAACCATAAAATGAAATGGTTTTGATGCA
>JADKLZ010030790.1:0-19924 GCA_021533235.1 Biomphalaria straminea | reverse complement strand
TTTGTCAGTTGCAGATAGGCCTGCTTCTTCTCTCTGCTTTCTGTTGTTTCGGCGCTCTATAGCACTGGTCACTCTACTTGCTTCAAATCTTGAGACTCCGAGGCTCACAGCTTCTCGCCACGCGGAGCGATCTAGAGCTAGTGCTTCCCAGCCATGAATGTCGATACCGCATTCCTTGAGGGAGCTCTTGAGGGTATCTTTGTAGCGCTTGTATTGGGAGCGCTTTCCTGTACATAACTCTCCATACAGAAGTCGCTAGGGAAGGCGATTTTCTGGCATGCGGACTACATGTCCCGCCCATCGTAGTTGGGACCTTTTACTGTCGCATTAATACTGTGCATGTTGGACAGCTTTAAAATTTCTGTGTCTGGTATGTGGTCAGACCAACGCAACTTATGGATACTCCTTAGACAGCGTAGATGGAAGGAGTTTAGCTTTTTGGTGTGGCGGGAGTATAGGGTCCATGACTCTGATGCATATAGGAGTGACGGGAGAACTACAGCACTGTAGACTTTCAGTTTTGTGGTTAAGCTGAGTCCTGCCAAAAGCAGCACTGGCACGAGCAATACGGAAGTCAACCTCATCATGTAGGTTGGCGCTTGCTGATATGGTGCTTCCCAGATAGACACATTTTTTGACATTTGTTAGTTTCTGGCCATCTATGAGAATGTCTGGTTCTGTGACAGCTTTATTTGGAGGATTTCGATGCAGCACTTTTGTCTTTTTAACATTAATGGTGAGTCCAAAATTTGTGCAGGCATTAGCGAAGAGGGACAGGCTCTTTTGAAGGTCTTCTTCGTTTGCAGAGTTAAGGGCACAGTCATCTGCAAATAGCAGGTCTCTGATGCAGTCGAAGTTTATCTTGGTCTTTGCCTTGAGTCTCTGAGCACTAAATAAGCTTGCATCGGTGCGATACCGTATGTCAACTCCAAAACTTTTTCTGCAAAAGGCATCTTCCAGCACTTACAAATAATCGCGATAAGGCAAATATGTACAAAATGTCATTCATTTATTAATTTTTATGCAGTCAATAACAATTATCCCGAATGGAAGACGACAGCAAGCCAAAGGCGATCTTCTTTGGCGAGATTAGAGTAGGACGGAGATAAAGAGGTGCCCCACTCAGGTACCGTTTCATCATCACTGGCATACAGAAATACCTGGCAGCATTCTCTGGGAGCAGATGGCTTGTGAGAGAGGCAGTTGGAGAGTTCTCACAAAAGCTGCGGGACAAACATTTGAGACTCAAAGAAAAGCTATTATTGAAGAAAGGTGCAAAAGACGGAAAAAATAACAAATTGACCGCCAGCAGACAACAGCCTTGTCTGCTCAAAATTCGGGAAAATATGCAAGTCGCAACTGGGTTTGCGGAGTTATGAGTAACACTGCACTCAGCCTTAATCTTCAGAATCGAAGACATTGCCGTTATTATCATTATAAAAAAAAAAAAAATCAAACCATTTGCGCCTTGCAGTGATTACACAAAATAATTAATTTAATTGTCATGACTTTTCTTTCAAATCCTGAGAATGGTCCTCTTTTAAATTATTGAATATTAGGGCCTTCTGTTTTTAGGCTTAACTGTAAATTTAGTTTTATTTTTAATATAAACATTATTACTTCTAAATTTACTACAAAATGAAATTAAGATAATGAGAACCATGTGCCTCCTGCAGTCTCACAATATTAGAAACTTCAAACTTTAAATTAGTCAAAGCAAGGCGAAGGTCTCATGTAGTGGCTACATCCAACGTATTTCTTAGATTATTCTTTAAGTTTGTTACGCAATAAATCTAGTTTAACCATGTATGTCTGACGACCGCTGTTTTACTGCTACAAAGGGAAATGTTTGTGAACAACTGCCCAGACAGATGAACTTAACTGTTAATTCATAAATCAAGTTCTGTGAAAACATTATTATATGAAAGAAGGAAATTAAAAACATTCAGCTACAACAGACCCTGGATGACCAATATAAAAATTACCATTTTGCCATCATCAAGATGTACATAGATGTCTATTTCTAAGCTCTGGTTATGAGTGTGTTGTATGTCTTCTTTTCGTGTGTGAATGTTGTTTGTATGTGCATCTATATCGTAAATCTATGTTGTTGTTGTACATTATTTACGCTGATGTTGTCAATTGTAGTCAAAACAAATTTCCATTTGTTTAGATCAATAAAGTTATCTTATCTTATCTTATCTTATCTTGATGGAAAAGCTAAAACATAATTTCATTTTCGACCTAAGCTGATTTTGACAAATTGACCACAATGTGGAGGGTAGCCTAGAGTCGGTAAAAAGTTCCCCTTTCAGACCTAGTGGTCTATAGGGCAGATGATGTAAAGGTCATCTGATTCTGTGGCCCACGGTTAACGAGGGTGTCATGTGGCCAGCACAACGACCAACCGCCTTTCCTTTTCCCCAACTAATTTCAGGTACCCATTAGAGCTGGGTGGACTCAAGGGCGCCCGAAAATCCCAAAATAAAAATCCCAGCATTCACCAGGATTTGAACCCGGGACCTCCAGTACGGAAGCCAAGCGCTTTACCGCTCAGCCACCGCGCCCTCTAGAGTCGGTAACAGATGTTTAACTCTTTCTCTCCGTAATTATTTTCCTAGTTCCGATACTGTTATTCATTTTGCTCATTTGTATTTCACTACCCTGTTCTACTGTTATAGCGATTTTGTTTGTCATCAGAAAATTTTATATTTGGTATCGAATTATAAGAGATTGCATGCTCTTTTTACACAACACATAGATCTACTAAATTTTATAGATCGAAAAATTAATTTAGTTTAATGGAGTCAAATCAACGCTCGCATTGTCAATTAGGAGAGAAAGAGTTAATAATTGTCATTATATTTTTTTTTTATTTATTTATATCCCAGAAGCGAATCGTAATTTCTTCATAGAGCATGATTATGTAAATTTGGGGGAGAGGATGGGACAACCACCCCAGGCCCCGAGCCTAAGGAGGGTTCTAGACAGGAGTTTCACTGTCAGGTTAAAAAACCAGACCAGTTCTCAAAAACTACAACTTGTTGCTCTATATTACTTGGCATTTATATAATACGAATTACCTTTTAAGCTCTAAACATGAGATTTTGAGTTTCGAAATACTTTTCAGTTTCGATATGACATCTTATGACGCGTACATTTAAAGCGGCTATCATTGTTAAACAGTTCACCTTGGCATACAAAAAAAAAATATCACATTTCGTGGGAGAACAAACTTTATGCGCCAAACAACTGTCACTTTTCAGGCTTGGTTGAGATGCTTGACAAGATTGATTTAATAATGCAAGAATTTTGGCGAATCTAAACGCCGATGCTCACAGCCAGTACCTCGGATATAGGATTCAAAACGAGCTTATAAGCCTGATGGCATATGCATGCATACTGTGAAGTATGGATGGCAGCCTGTTGTTGTATAATGTTAGAGATTTAACAATAATTAAATAACAAACTTAAATTCAAAAATAGCGGACAAAATATTTTTTTTCTTCTGAACGTAAAAAATATGTCTTAACACAAACACTCATACTAAACATAAATATGCATAATTCTTTTTAAGGAAACAATACTACAAACGTATATAATATATTCACGCTAAAACGTCCCCTGCCCCTAAACGACGGCGCCAAAATGGCAGCGCCAAAACGGCGGCGCCAAAACGTCTTGCTTTATATTATATCTATATTTAGGTTTTATTTTGATCTTACCCTAATAATATAATTAAGTAGTCCTGTTATTATATATAAAACGAAGAAGCGTATTTGGTAATACCCTACAGCTACACTATATTTTTTAAATCACAAAACGATCAAGAGACCATTTCTAAGTGAATGCACTTGTCATGTACAGAGCCATGTATGAAATATTATCTAATTTAATTATAGAAGTGAAGCTAGGTGCTGAAACATATGATAATACATACATATTAAATACAGGAGTCCAGTGTCTGCCACAACTACGCCACAGACGCATCACAGCATAATCTAGTTTATATATTGACTGCACTAAATCCACACCATGAGATGTGTTTTAATTCTGTTGTCTGTTGTTGTGTTAAGCTTCAGTTTCGGTAAGTTTTGCTGAAATCTAGTATATAGTATTATTTTATTATATATAATATTATATACTTAAAACTTATTAACTTATTTTTGGATTGAGTATTTTGTAAATTTACAGCCACGGTCATACAAGCAAGTCGGCTAATAAAGGCATGTTAATAATAGGGGTCGTGATTGCTTTTGTGAAGATGACTTCTTTATGTATTCCTCCCTTTCCAATCTTGCCTGTTCCTCAACTTTCTGTTTTTCTGTGAATAATACAACTTAGCTGTGCTTTCTCCTGCGATGATAGACTCTGCTCAGCATCAGGAAGATAAAGTTGTAATAACAATAAACCAGCTAGTAACACTATGTCAACTTGAGAACCCCAACTAGCAGATTACAGCTCCACCATATGTCCACCAATCAGAAAAAAAAACACAAATGTATTTTATAAGTATATAAAAAATATTTTACAATTTTAGTAACAATTAGATGTCATAATGACACTGATAAAATCTCACACACACAAAATACAGTGCTTATCCTGACTAAATAAGGTACAATTACAGAGCACTGTAATGAGTAATACTGCGACACAAACAATGGTCTAGAATCTGAAAAATATACTTTAACATGTACAGAAATCTTAGCCAATGATCAAGACGAATCCTTAAATACCTGGTAAAAGGTCGAGACGAACTCCAATAAACTGTCAGGTCTTGGTTTAATGAATAAAGTGAATTATTATTAAGTATTAATTTGTCTAGGTAGGCCTATTACAGTAATTTGAATTACGAATGTGTGTATGTTATAATTACTTTTATAAATTATTTTTGCTTTCGTCCTAAGTTCAGCCCGACATTCACACCATACACACCCAGTTGTGTATAAACCATTATGAGATGTGTACGATGATTATAAGAAATATGAGTTTAATCTCATGAAATATTTACAATATGGAAGTAGCCAGGATTTTTTTCGGGGGCTGAGGATTGAGGTGGATTTTTTTTTATATACGGCTGGATGTGAGTTTGGAAATAATTATTTTCTATTACATTCTGGCCCTTTATTTTTTCTGAAGACGTTTATTGTGCCCTAGAATAGGTTATTCCTGGATTTAGTGGAAAAATTGTAGAGTTACCGTCCTTGCCAGCAAGGTTCTGGGAAGCGCGGAGAGCTGGGTATTGAAAGCTAACAAAATGCATATTCTGAGGTATCTACTGTGCATTATATTGCTATTAAATGTTTTTATTTCAAAAACCTAATGTGCCATTTGCCAGCAAGATGTTTCCACTAAAAGCTGTTTTTTTGACAATGTCTGAAGCCTATTCTCACCTAGTCTTGGGACCTTTATGAAAGTGTGGCGTGAAGTTGCACTAGGATGTCATAGTATCGCAACTCTTATCATGCGTCATTCATTTATCGGAGAACATGACTCGCAAACCTCATGCGACGCTCTGTCACAACCTTACTATGGGGTTGAATTTGGTATAGGATTTCCTTGCTTTAGAACCGATCTCTATAACTGACTCCTAAAATCTGTCTAAACCATCTTTGTGGAGCCAGATTTAGCGTTTTTCAATTTCAGCAGAGGACTATTCACTGCACTTTATTAACGGAGCCCCGGCACTGTTAGAAATTTGTAACCTCTCTTGACTACGCTCTTGGAATTAGGTGACTGTAATTTGCTTTAGATTTTATATCGAAACAAGGTAAATTTATCGTCAAAATCATCTGTTGTGGCTTTAAAACTAAACAATCTCTGGGGTTGTTTTTTTTTTAATTCAAAACCCCATTAAGCTACGGTCATAGAATTGGGTGACTGTAGTTTGCTTTAGAATAATTTTGAAGAGAGAGGTTTTTCACCTCAAAACGCTCCATATGGCGGATTTTAAACTGAAAGCCATCCGGAGGGGTTTCAAACTTTAAAAAAAGCATCTGATGGCGAGGGGTTTAAATTCAAAACCCCACATTAGCTTGGATTATTTTAGTGTGTAGTTAACTTTTTTTTTAAGAATTATTTTTTTTTGAGCAACAAACACCTCTGAAGGGAGTTGAAACTAAAAAAAAAAACCTTAAGCTATTGTCATAGATTTAAGAGTGTGTAATTCGCTTTTTTTATATTTAAAAGGTATTTTTTAGCTTCAGACTCCGCCGGTGGGGAAAAAAAAATTAAAACCCCTTTGGCTACGATCACATAATTTTGAGTGTGTAGTTTGCTTTTTTTTTAAAACTCAAATCCCCGTAGTGACAACGGCCGTTATGCTTCTATGAGTAATGTCGAACAGTCAATGTCTTAGAAATCAAAACATAACAAAACAACATAATTACTATTGTGACCCTGTATTGTGCAGCACTGTTCGCCATCATATGCTTATTGATTGCCAGAGATACCAGGATGTTAGGGGAATGTTTTAAGAGCGCACGATTTTAAAAACACTATTCGACTATGTTAACCCTTGGAAGGTACTGGGCTTTGTCAGGGAAGTGGAGTTGTCTACGAAGATTCTATTTGTGAAATTGTGAACATATAATATTTTCATAAGATTTTTACCAAATTATTAAATTTTTACTACCTTTACTATTTTACCCGTGAATAGACCTTACTTTTGTTGCTCAAACTGTATGGAGTTCAGCTCTTATTATATCAAGGGAGAGTAGTCCTTGAAGGATTACGGGCGCGACATGGCCTAAATTTTGCCGATGTGCCAAAACCCAAACTTAAACTAAAAAAAAATTACTTACTGTTCAAATAATTTGGAATCTTGTCTACCTCAGGTATAAGCCCTAATTTTTTGTTTCATTAGCTACTAATGTTATTTGTACTCACACTAGTACTTTGATAGAGTACACATAATAATAAATCCAGCGAATAGAATGTTACCAGTGTCTACAGGTAAATGCAACTTTTGTGTTTTAGGTGCCTGAAAATTGAAGAGTCCAGTGCATTTATAGAAGATAATCTCTCATTGTAATATCATATGGCTTGATATATAATTTATATATAACCATCAAGCTAATAAGCACATGTGTATGCTGTGCAATATTAATGTTATATGTTGATATAAAGAAAATGAAAATATAAATTAAATATTATGAAAATATGTATATAGTAGGGGTGTACCGGATAGTACTTTTTGATATCCGTCCGGAGCCGGATATGACCGGATAATAAAATTTGACATTCGGCCGGAGCCGGAGCCGAATACCTAAGTATCTTGTAAATAACTTGTAGTGGTGAACATTTTACGAAACTGTTATATAACATACCTATATTTGTTGGTATTATTTTTTTCCTTTTATATACCTTATTGTTTTAAACTCTGTTACTGATTGGATTATTAAAGATTAATATTATTTCTAAACAGAAATTAATCTGTGTAGCATCATCATGAATAGCGTGTCTGTGTGTATGTACGAAGCCACCAACCATAAAGGCTGTGTGTTTTACTAGTTACTAATGTAAATCTCTCATCTGGCTTGTATGGTGGTTGAATGTATGTGTTCAAGAATTTCGACCAACAATTGGTCATCAGACTTGTATTTTTAAGTCCAAAGACTGTTTCTGGTTCTGGCTTCAAGAACTTAATACTGATAGCTGTTAGTTAATAGTTGGAATCTGAAGCGTAGTAGGTCATATATTTATTAATCCATTTGCGGCAAAAGATATTTTTATTAACAGCAGAAACATCCATTACACCTACATTATTGATGTTTAGATCTACTGATAAATAGATCAAAGAGCATTAGGAAACCAACTATAGACGAAAACTCATCCACACCCTACCTACCAAAAAAAAAAAATTAAATGGATTTTGTGTTCGATTGATTGTAACAACCTGGTCATATAGACGTAGTGAACCTACACATGTTGTCCTAGTGTAGTGTGTATAGATGATTGTGTTGACCTTCACGCGTTTTTTTTTCCTTTGGGCATACGCAATAGTGTTTAGTGTGCAGGAAAAAAACAAGATAACACATTGGCATGGTCAGTCAAGCAAATAGATAGGCTAAATTATCCGTACACTAGTTACAGAGGTCAAGTGTTTCTTAACATTCCAGCAGATTATGGTGCTTTAGATCAATTTATTTTCTGCAATCAATTTATTTTCTGTGATTTTACTGTAAGGTTTTCCTTTAAGCCCTATACTTGACTTAATCCTGTGTACTCCAAGGGGAGCATAGGGCCGCAACCACACCTCTCCACCGAACTCGGTTCTGAGCAGCTTTCTTCATCTGCTCCCATGTCATTCCAGTACCCTCAGCTTCACTGATGACTGACCTCTTCCAGGTTTGCTTGGGTCTACCCACTTTCCTCTTTCCTTGTGGATTCCAGTCAATAGGATTAAGCAATGAAATTAGCGTTCTTTCTAAAGGTTTTAAGACTAGGAAAAAACTACATACACCCGTACACCCATACATTTCTCTCCAAGTAAACAAACTTAGTGACATCATCTGTTGACCTATAGACAATGTCAATATGTCTTAACAATTTGCGTTAATCCATTCTGGCTTAAGAATGGTCAATGTCTATCAATACATTGTCATGGGTTAAACACATAAGAAGTTACGGGTGTTGAGTCTCTTAAGCCCTCCCTGAAAGATACCACTGGTCAGTGTCTGTTTGGCTTGTAGCCCAGCCTCCTAATTGAGACTTAACTCAAAGTAAACAAACTTATTACCCGGCCAATAGTATAAAAGATGTGGCTTGTGGTCCTTTGATTGACAACCTATCTCATATTAAACAAACCCAAACCATATTATCCTTATAGAGAGATGGCTTGTAGTCCTGCCCCCTGATAAAAATTCTTCTCCAAGTAAACAAACTTAGTTCCCTCTTAAGAAAGACCTCTAGACAGTGTCAACACGTTGACATCTGGCTTAATGTGGTCAGCTGCCTATCTGTGATCTCAATGTTATGGACTAAACAAACAAAAGTACTATGGACCTAACTTAGGACAATTAATAATGTTATCTCACATTATTATTTTCTCACGTTTCACACACAATTGAATTGCATGTAATCCGGATATGGATAAATTAACCTGTTTGTCTTGTGTGTTTCTGTAAAAGAAAAAAAATTTTCCCAAGGGAAACAATCAAAAATTGTCAAAACAGAGAAATGCTTTTTAAAGGGGAGACAATCATTTATCATGTACTTAACATATTATGGGAAACTTTGTAGATAATTTGTCAAATTTATTTTCTTCATATTTGAATTGTTAAATTATGTAACCTGTGTTATACAAAGTACTAGGACAATTAATAATGTTATGTCACACTATTATTTTCTCACGTTTCACACACAATTAAATTGCATGTAATCCGGATGTGGATAAGTTAACCTGTTTGTCTTGTGTGTTTCTGTAAACGAACGTATTATCTGCTCTACCTCTGCTGATATATGTGAACATCTAGACAGATTATCAGCGTGACGTAGTTAATGAATATTACATGTTTACTAGAACACTCAAAGGTCAAAACAAGCTTTTAAAATGTGCCAGACATCGCTGCTATGTATGTCATGCGATCTTACAATGGACAGTTTTATTTCTATTTAGATTAACACGCCTTGTCTTTGTACTAAATAAGATTTGGTGCATAGTCATTGTTTATTGTTTTAAAAAAACAAATTATTTTATTTGAAACAAAAAAAAGTAAATGTATTTCAGAACTGACATTATTTAATCATGTCCACTTTGTGAATATTTGTATAATTTTATCAACATGGAGATTTAGTTTAAACTTCTTGTTGGACATCGTTTATCAGCGTCGACACCTTTATATTGTTTGTCTTTCGCCTGTGTTGTTTCGATATTTTTAAGTGTTACCTCCGTATGGCGTATCTGGAAAAGACTAAGCGCGCGGAGGCGCTTAACAATATTAAAAGAATTACAGGAACTACGCTGTAGTCTTTACTATCCGGTTTACTATCCGGTAGTGATATTCGACCGGAGCCGAATAGTGCCGGATAGTGAAAAAGTGCCGAATATTCGGTACACCCCTAATATATAGCATTAGTTTTATTTACTCAATATATTATCTAGAATTAAAAAGAATGATAGAAAAATAAATGAATCGACAAAACTTTTTTCTTACCAACAATTCCCAATGTGTGTAGATCTATGTCTATATCCTTGTAACATATTGTCATTAGGTAGATCATAACTTCTAATTCTAGTCAGGAGAACATTAGAGTAGAAATAAAAGGACAAAATTATAATACATGTATGCCATTTTAGTCCAGTAAAATTTAGATCTATTTAATAAGATTGCTAACACGGTTTTGATTTTTTTTTTCGGGACTTAGCCTATATTGGCTACATACATATCATGGACGTAGTGAGGGGGATTTCGGGGTTCAACCCCCTCACCCAAAATGCGCGGGGGGTAATCTGAATTCAATGACTGATTTTGCCTTTGTTTGTGTTTATTTTTTGTGAACTTTTAATACTTAACCATTTTTACCGTTAAATCCAACTCTTCTATAAAACAAAAGAAAAACAAGATTACAAAGAGAGTTTGTGTGATACACAAACTCAGAGGCTGCCCCCGTCGGAGTCGGATCCCTGTCAGATCCGCCTATTCGCAAGATGTTTCGGATGTTCCTTCTAAGTTGAAAATAATTAACTTCTAGCTGGACGACGGAGGATGGCGAGCAGGGTATAAACCTGCCTTATCTTGAGTTTGCGCACTAGACTGTAGTTCGGATTTATCGTTGGTCCCTGGCTCAATTCCTGCATGTTCCCATCCTTAAACTATCGCAATATTTCTGAAGGAACAGTAAAGGTTAAATCATATTTTCAAAAGCTTTTAGTGTTTTTTTTCTAACCGTGACTGACAGACCAAGCAACAGACAAACGCACAAAAATATGCTTCTTTCATTCTAATGAATTTTTTTAAAAAAATCTGATTTTTTTAAAAATGTAAGAAATTAGTTTAGAATCATGTCATTTCCGGGCTTTACGCTAGTACACGAAAGCCGCTGCTAAAAGTTCATTTTAAAAATGTGCATGATATCTACATGCAGTGGCGTAGCTACCAATGTGCGGGTGGTGCGGGCCGCACAGGGCACCATCTTGAGAGGGGCCCCAAAATCCCCCCAGTGTGTATTAATTTCATATTTCCCTGAGCTTTTCAGTAAAAACGACTAAGAGTATGGACACGAAAAACATAAACTACTGTATTTTAAATATTATCTAACGATTTATGAACTAGTCATGTCGCTATTTTGTTTAATCTCCATTGACGGTTATCATTGAATCCAGAAAAAATGATGAGGCCTACATCCTGAATGATGAAAAAGAAGAAAAGACTTCAAAACCGCAGGTTCTAGAGATTAAAAGACAGTACACAAGCATGTCTTTGGTACACTCCTCAAAAAGTCATACTGAAGAAGCTGAACCATCGGACAGTGTAAACAATACAGAAAGCAGGATAATAACTTTAGACTGAACGGTATAGGAGATTGGCTTGATGTCATCACAGATAATATTCGCATACACCTCGTCACTCAAGGATCTGAAACAATTCAGCGTATGAACAGTCAATTCAGAGAGGTGTATAGACATCAAGAATCAGCAAAAGGAAAGGCTAGAAAGCTTTCAAAGGCTTGGTTTTTCCGGCAAATGTCAAACGGCGAGAACGTTCTTAGAAAGTGGACGTGTTATTCGCCAAAAAAGAATCCTTATTTTGCTTCCCCTGCATACTCTTCTCAACAAGATCAAGTACCAAATCTTCATTTAAATCCAAAGATAGTTTCAATGAGTGGTGGAAATTATCCCTGAAAATAGAAAAACATGAGGCCAGCAGAGCTCACATTCAGCCATCGCTTGCTTGAAGGAAACTTGGAAGTTCGCCTGAGAGTAGAGAACAGTATTGACAACAAGGCCCAAGATTTTATTATACAAGAGACGAAAACCTGGAGAGACTAGACTACCTGAAGAAAATCTTGGACATTATTCGTTTTTTCGCGAGCGAGCTGAAGAAGTTTTGGAAGGGCAAAATCAAAGAAATTTCTTGAGTTAGTAAAAGTACTCTCAAAGTACGATCCACTCTTTAGGGAGCATGTGCTTTAAACTAAGCTTTGTTCCAGACCGAATACATACATGTCTCCACAAATACAAAAAGAATTTATTACAATATTTGGGGATCACGTTAAAAAATCATACAGCAAGCCAAATATTTCTCTATTATTTTTGACAGTACACCTGACATCTCAAAGCTGGATCAAACTTCCCATATTTTACGGTACGATGTCATTGATAATGACGGGTTGCAGGTTCGTGAGTCTTATATTGATTTCATCGACACAAAGGACAAGCATGCTGCTGGAATCGCTGAGATGAATCGTTGCGTTCGGATGGCTTAGACATAATGGACTGCAGGGGTCAAGGCTATGATAATGCTGCGGTCATGAAAGGTCAAAACTACGGTGTCCAAAAACGTATTCTAGAACTATTCATCGCCTGCTCAAACCATTCTCTTAATTTAGCAGGAATTCGAGCTGCTGAAGCTGAAGTCAATTCGGTAACATTTTTTGGTACACTGGATCGTTACACGTCTTTTTCTCAACTTCAACACACCGCTGGGATATCCTTATCACAATAACTGGAACTAGCCTTAAACGTTTAGTTGAGACCAGCTGGAACACCAGAGGAGAATCCGTCAAGATGGTTAGGGATACATTTTCTAAAATTATAGAAACTGGAGACATTAACTAGCAGAGATGAAAATTCATCGACTAGATCTGAATCAGGTGAATTATTACATGCTATTCAGTCTTTTTTAAATTTTCTCACCTATCTTGGATTTTGGGCTCCTGTATTAACTGAAATTAATAATGTGAAAGTCTACCTTCAAAAACAAAGATTGTCTATTCGAGACTGCTCACTTAAACTAAAAACAGAGACATTTCTAAGTAGTCATTGAGAGGACATCGCTGAAGCCAGAATTATCTTTGCCAAAAGCGTGTGCTCAGATCTGAGAATCAGTACAGAAATTCAAAAACGTATTGGCCATAAAAAAAAAGATGCCTGTTGAGAAAAGTGACGACTCTGTGCTTACACACAAAGAAGAGCTACGAAGGGAAATTTATTCTACCTTGGACAGGATTGTTCAAGAAATAATCACCCTATTCGAGCAACTTCAGATAGCAGGTAGATATGAGTTTTTGTCGCCTTCCCAGCAATTAAATCTTCTGGTCGAAATCAATCTCGATAGTACTCCTAGCGACATTGATAAAAACGAAATTCTGCTGGAGCGAAAGAGGCTTCAACGGTTTGTCACAGTTTCATCAAAAGCCTCCGAGCTTCCAAAACAAGGACCCGTTGAGCTCTTGAATTAAAAATAAATAAATAGGCCTATCAGCTAGATGATTCCATCCCTAATATCGTCATCATGATTCGCATATTTTTGACTATTGGGGTAAGCGTCGCTACCATAGACATAAATAAATATAGACTGGCCAATAAGAGAGTTTTATGAAGGGAAAATTTGTGATTTGCAAATTCGTGCGCTTTACTATACAGCATGAGCAGTATAAAAGTTAAGTATTCATATCTATTTCAGCCATAACCTATATAAGTATTTCAATATTTTTATTAGTGTTTTGTAAATAAGGAGGCAGTGTAGTTTTGTTTAATTTCTAATACTGAAGATCGTGCAACTTATCAGATTTCGGAAATCCGAATTCAATAGATATACATTTTTTCAAGTTACATAAAGTTACCTCCTGTTTCCAGTCTATATTTATTTATGTCTATGGTCGCTACATGCAAGTTTTTCCAAACAGGTACTTAAACTGACCAAGAATTACTTGCGATCAACGATGACAAATTTACGACTTACTAATTTAGCCATTTTGTTCATTGAACAAGAGCTGGTAGAAAAAAATTGATGTCGATAAAATTATTGATACTTTTGCCAGCAAGAAAGCTCGTAAAATTCACTTGTAGTACGTTTATGTAAAAGTGATTTTTTTTTAAATTAACAATATTTAATTAATAAATAAATATTATTTTGAACAAAAAGTAAGGCTTTGCAATGTTATTATTTATTTAGTTTTTTTTGTTTTTTTTTTTGGGGGGGCGGGCACCAAGATGAGATGCCGCACCAGGCATCTTATGCTCTAGCTACGCCACTGTGTACATGCCAAAAGCATTTCTTATAGTAACATTTCCTCCCTTACATTTACGTAATTGTTTTAGAATCGGTGTTTTGTTATTAAAAAATCGCTTGCATAATTAATTTTATAAATTAAACGGTTTGCTTTTAGAAAACTAAAAGTAGCCGTTGCACCTAAACTTTTCAAGCCGCATTTAAAGGTGAAAAAATATTTTTCGTGTCTCTTCTAGTTTTGGCGCCCTGAGTGTGACAGACGGACAGACGGACATTTTGCACAAACCTAATAGCGGCTTTTTCCCCTTACGGGGGCCGCTAAAAATGTGCGTGATATCTACATGCCGAGAGCATTTCTTATAGAATTGGTGTTTTGTTATTAAAAAATAGCTTGCATAATTAATTTTATTAATTAAAAGGTTTGCTTTTAGAAAACTAAAAGTAGCCGTTGCACCTAAACTTTTCAAGCCGCATTTAATGGTGAAATATTTTTTTTTCTAGTTTTGGCACCCTGAGTGTGACAGACGGACAGACGGACATTTTGCACAAACCTAATAGCGGCTTTTCCCTTTACGGGGGGACGCTAAAAATGCCAACGCCAATCTCCATATTCCAAGAGCATAGCTAAGGTAGATTTTGATTTTAACCCCCCTCCGAAATTAATGATAAAACCCGCTCTTCAATATAAGACTAACCATTCATCAGTCACCAGCAGATTCTATGAGCGTAGCCAAGAGGGCTTTTTGTATTTGAAACCCACCTCCAGCGGGGTTTGTAGCCAAAAAATAACTGATCAATATAATAAAAAGCAAATGACACACACATACACAATTCTATGAAAGTAACCAGTTGAAACCCCAATTCAAAGGCGTTTGAAGCTAAAAAAAAATACCTCTTCAATATAAAAAAAAAGAAAATGGTCGTAGCAAAATTGGTTTTATGTATACCCCCCCTTTTTATTATTGGGGTTTGACGCAAAAAAAATACCTTTTCCATATGTTAAAAAAAGAAGAAAATTACACATTCAAAATGCCCAATTCAGAGGGGTTTAATGCTGAAAACCTCTTCAATATAAAAGAAAGCTATTTGCACACAAAAAAATTCTATGAGCGTAGCCAAGTGCGGGTTGAGAAAAAAATTCACTCCTCCAGAGTTTTTTTTTTTATGTTTAAAACTCCTCCAGATGGTTTTGAGTTTAAAATCCCCCTACAGGAAGTTTTGAGGTTGAAAACCTCTGTCTCCAATGTTATTCTAAGGCAAACTACAGTGAGCAGAGATTTTTTCAGTTTTACCCCTCCACCAAATGATTTTGAACATGAAACTTTCCTTTTGATAGCAAACTAAAGTCACCTAGTTTCAAGGGCGTAGTCAAGAGAGGTTACACATTTCTACCGTGGCTGGGCTCCATTAATAAAGTGCAGTGAATAGTCATTTGCCGAAATAGAAAAACACTAAATAGAGCTCAACAAAGGTGGCGTAGATAGATTTTAGGAGTCATTTATAGAAATCGGGTCTCAATCAAGAGAACCTTTGCACGCACGTATGCACGCACGCACCTACACACATAGTAAAAGTAAAGTTTCTCTTTCAGAAACTTGTGGTCTATAGGGAAGATGATGTAAAGGTCATCTGATTTTGTGGCTCACGGTTAACGAGGGTTTCATGTGGCCAGCACAACGACCAACCGCCTTTACTTTTCCCCAACTAATGTCAGGAACTCATTAGAGCTGTCTGGATTCAAAGGCGCCCGAAAATCCCGAAATAAAAATACCAGTCTTCACCAGGATTCGAACCCGGGACCTCCAGTACGGAAGCCAAACGCTTTACCGCTCAGCCACCGCTCCCTCTACCTACACACATACATACATACATACAAGCACGCACGCACATACACACGTATGGACGTACGTACGCACGCACACACACATGCCCGAACACATATACATACATACACTTTACTTTCTACTTTATAGTATAACTAGCTAAATTTTACCCGACTTTGCTCGGGTTTTTCTTTCTACAAATAGCATGCATTTAGTCCAATAATGACGTGAACAAAAAAGATGATAATTTAAAAAATAAATCAATTCATCCACTGCTGTGTGTGAGAAAAAATAGCTAAGTCGTCTGCAAAGTGGAGGTCATCTAACTGTTTCCACAGTGTCAACTGTATACCGTTCTGCTTCTGGTAGGTTACTGTCTTCATGATCCAATCTATGTCTAGTAGAAAAAGAAGGAAGAGAGTAAACAGCCTTGTCTCACTCCTGTTTGGACTTGAAATGCCTTTGTCAGTTGTCTACCATGCACTACTCTGCAAGTCATCCCTTCATATGACTTCTTGATGATGTTATTAATTTTTTCAGGCACTCCATAGTGTCTCAAAAGTCTCCAGAGGGTCTATCTGTCCACACTGTCTAACGCCTTCTCATAGTCTATAAAACTGACGTAGAGAGGGAGTTCCATTCCATGGACTGTTCCAAAATTATACGTAGTGTTGCTATCTGATCTGTACATGATCTCTCCATTTCGAAAGTCGGCTTGTTGGTCACGGAGATGTGGGTCTACAGCATCTTTCATTTGGTTTAACGGAATGCGATTAAACACTTTCCCTGGAATGGACAGTAGTGTTATCCCTCGATAGTAAGAGCAGGAACTAAGATCGCCTTTCTTTGGGAGTTTGATGAGGTAGCCCTCCTTCCATTCTGGTGTCACTTCTTTTTCCCATATCTTTAGAAATATAAGAGTTCCAGCCTCCAAATGAGAAGAAAGTAGTTTATTAGATCTAGGTCATCAATGAAATGAAATCTTTTAGATCTAATTTTAAAATAGTTATTGTTAATTAAAAGTATAGTCATGTATATAAGAGAGTATGCTATGGAAAGACAAAGGCTTAGCCCTCGGCACCAAAATCAAACTGATGCGCTCCCTGGTCATGGCCACATTTCTATATGCTTGTGAGTCTTGGACGCTGACTGCAGAGCTAGAGAGGAGGATCATAGAAATGGAAATGAGATGCTACAGAAGGATCTTAGGCATCACATTTAAAGACCGCATCACAAATCAAGAGATTAGAGACAGGGTTACGGCAGCGATCGGACCCCATGATGACCTGTTAAATACTGTGAAGAAACGAAAGCTCAAAATGTATGGCCATGTAACAAGATCTTCGGGACTCGCAAAGACCTTCCTCCAGGGAACAGTACCAGGAAAAAGAAAAAGAGGCAGACAGAGAAAGCGGTGGGAAGACAACTTCAAAGAATGGACAGGCCTACCATTGAACGAGGTTTTAATCAGGGCAAAGGATAGAGAGGAATGGAGAATGATGGTCCACAAGTCTTGCTTGGTGCCCCAACGGTCCACCAGACTAAGGGATAGGTAACAGGTAACAGGTATGTAAGTTCATGACCCCTTGACGCGTCTCCTTGGTGACAAAAAAAGAAACCGCGATAAAATATAGTTTATAATTTAAACAAACGTGTGAATGCAACTGTTAATATAACATTGTTAATTTAATTCTGTTTAGATATAGATATTGATTCTAAAAAGAAAATTGAATGCCTTAGTAATCTATAACTAAAAACTTTAAGCTTGTGTTGACCTCGATCTAAATCTATATCAGTATGTAGGTCAACAACATTCACGTTTTGTCAAGTGCGGGATGATGCATGAGAAGAAATGTTGTTAACACGTATGTAAATTAATGTGTAGCGATGTTGTCAAGAGGTATCACTACGCTAAGTTCGTGACCTCAATACGCGTGTTAGCCGTGTAGGCGACAAAAAAAAACAATACAATAGATCTAGCCTATATTTTAAAAGCAAAACGAACGCGTGAATGTAATTGTTTATGTAATATTGTTAGTTTAATTTTGTATAGCTCTTGAATCCTAACAATTTGAATGTCACAGCAATCTAAACTTGTATGACACATTAGCATCGTAGATTTGACCTAGATCTAGATAAAATAACCGTGTTTCGTACGTTGTTATCAGGTCTAAATGCGCATAAGTAAGTAAATCTGAAAGAAAAAAAAGTAAATTAAAAATAAAGACTTAAAATTAAACCGAATCGGTAGTTGTAGGCTTAAATATTATGAAAAAAAAAATACAATAAAAAGTCAATTGTATTATGTAAATAGTTTATTACTTTAATAGTTTAATAATATGCATTTATAATGCGCGATATTATAATTATGACCTATGACATTCATTTCATTTGTACCACTGCGCGACACATGTAGATCTAGGCCTAATAGTGCCGTAAGTTACTGAAAAGTATGTCAAGACGATCAAAGCCTTTTACATTTAGAGCGAAAGATTTTATGTACAAAAAGTTTTTTTTTTTTTGAGGGTCTTAAGTTTGTTTTAGGGCTACAATACATACACCAAGGCCTAAGTTGGTACCCAAGGAACGTTTCTGCCAAGTTTAATGAAAATTGGTCACGCGGTTTTGATTTCTATTCAATACATACATACATACATACATACATAAATACATACATACATACATATATACATACATACATACATACATACGCTAAACATTCAACTTTATAGTATAGATATAACTATATTCTATTTATGGCATTAAACTAAGGGAGAGAATTGGAAAAGAAGAGACTAGTACGACAGGCACAAAAATACTCAGTCTTTGCTGTGAAATGCCGTAAGTATATAGGATTTAAAGCCTGGGAAAAAGACGACCTTAAAATGTGCCTCCGCTACGTTGAAGATAAAATGACATACTGGCCAGCTTACGATTATTGCAGGGGTAAGTTTTACTTTGAGAAAAATAATAAAACTTTACTTTTAATTTTACTAGATACCCCATCCCCCCACTGGTCCACAGATAAAACAAAAGTATCCCGATCATGCTATAAGCATGAAAGTAGCGCTATATCAAAACTATAATAATAATAATATTACTATTATTATTATTATATTGCACTAAGCTTATAAAAAAAAAGAAATTTATATGTGTTACATTGACTACAAAAAAGCTTTTGACTCTGTTCCGCTTGATTGGCTCTTAAAAACACTGGGTATTTATAGAATCAATCCAAGAATAATACAACTATTGAAAATCTTTATGAACAATTGGAAGATAAACCTGCAGCTTAATGGGGATAAACTAGTCTCTGAGTACATAAGAAGATGTATATATATATAAGGGTGACTTTCTATCCCTGCTCTGGTTCTGCCTAGCGATTCATCCTCTATCTGCTTTACTTGAATACACTACAGATGGTTTTAGGGTTGACACTAAATTTACAAAATATGTGTCCCACTTGTTATACATGGATGATCTAAAGCTATATGTAGAAACCGAGCAAAAATTACACAACTTAATCAAAACGTTGAAATGCTTCAGTGACGATATCTGTAAGTCTTTTGGTCTGGATAAGTGTGGCATCATAAGCATTAAAAAGGGCAAGGCAAAGAACACCAACATTGCATTTGAAGGCATCGAGAAGTTTAACTCTGCCTCTTTTTATAAATATCTTGGAATAAAACAAAATGCCAAGATAAACCATAAAAAGAGGACTTCCTTGATAAATATAGGCAAAGGCCATAGACATAAATAAGTATAGACTGGCCAATAAGATATTTTTATGAAGGGAACATTTGTGATTTGCAAATTAGTGTACTATACTATACAGCATGAGCAGTATAAAAGTTAAGTATTCATATCTATTTCAGCCATAACCTATATAAGTATTGCAATATTTTCACTATTGTGGTTTTTTTT
>JADKLZ010030787.1:0-10673 GCA_021533235.1 Biomphalaria straminea | reverse complement strand
CCCCACTTCGTTTCTCATACCAAAATATTTTCTTTTCAAAGTACTTTATCTAGTGGACCGTGCCCTGACCTGTCCTAGTGAAATCACGGTGACCTGCCTAGTTGGAATGTTGGCGTGACCTACTTTTAGATGGGTAGCTTGACCTGTTATTTGGGTGGACATCTTTCATTAAGAGGTCGTGTTAGGAATTGTTGACATAGCTTCCGAAAGTAGAGGGAGTTATCAACACAGCCTCTCGTAGAACTACCAGTTCTTCTTATACGTTATAGACGTAGAGAAAGAAGTAGATGACGATTTCGTGTCCTTGTGTTGATGTAGGCATACACCTTAGAGGCTTACAATTATTTGAGTTATTGGCTGAGTCCATCAACCTGTTCCATGCAATAATGACAACAACAAAAAGAGCACTTGTACGAATGTATCCCTGCATATGGAATAAGAAATACACGTTTATTTGTGTGTGTATTTCTGAATACCATTTTATTAGGTTATATTTCTTTACGTTTAAGTTATGGTTCAGTGTATTGCTCATCATCATCTCATCTCAGCCTGTGGTCCCTACTGGGGCATAGGCCACCAACCAGCTTTCTCCAGGCATCTCGGTTCTGGGCGAGTCTCTCCAACTGTCCCCATGTCTTGCCCATCTGCTTGGCTTCTGTTTCCAGATCGCGGCGCCATGTATTCCTGGGCCGTCCTCTATTCCTCTTTCCTTGGGGGTTCCAGGTTAGGGCTTGCCTTGTTATGTTGGATGCCGGCTTGCGCAGGGTGTGACCTATCCATCTCCAGCGTCTCTGAAGGATATCTATTTCAATGGGCTGCTGTTTGTTCTTTGCAGTGTATTGCTACTTCACTCTTTTGTTTTATTTTCAGAAGTGTCTGCAAGTTTATTATGTAAGTTTAGCGATGGTGTTACTGTTGTCAAGTGTGAATAATCATTTGTTATAAAACTCAATGTATTGTGAATATTAAATTACTTTTATTGCTGCACCATTGTAAATATTAAAGTTTCTTTTGTATTACTGTGACATAGGGTTTTTATTTTGTACTTTTTGTTTTGTTTTGTTTTGTTTCCTGGAAAAAATCTCGAGTGATGTAAGCGTATGACAAATCCTGGCAACTCGACAAGTGAGTTTGAAGACAAGAGAACAGTCAGTGTTTACAAACACCCAACACAGTCAGTGACACAAACACACATGTTTACAAACACCCAACACTGTCAGTCACAGACACACACACACATACATACATACATTTCAACATAGTAACATAAACTTTCCAACACGGAGAGTACCAGGGATAAAGGAATGCTTTGTGGGAGAGAAAAGTCCACCCATTTTATTTTGATACACTTCCCTTGTCCCCATGTCTTTGGTCTGTCTGTCTGTTTGTCCACAACTACAAGACCTGGATCGTGGTCATGGTGAGCTCGTCAGTTGTAGCTCTGATTGGAAGCTTAAAAGATTGGAAGATTGATTCAGAAAGAGACTTTCTTTTTAATAGCAAAGAGAGCTAACCCTGGTTAACAATGCTTTTTGATTTATTTTGTCCTTTTTTGTGTTAATTTAAAAGTATGTTTTTTTATCAGTTTTATCTCTTTTTTAGCTTATATCATTAGCAACATCAAAATTGTTGAGTTGATATTGCTTGATTGTTGAGTTGATATTGCTTGATTGTTGAGTTGATATTGCTTGATTGTTAAGTTAATATTGCTTGATTGTTGGGTTGATATTGCTTGATTGCTGATTTTGTATTGCTTTATTGTTGAGTTGATATTGTTTTATTGTTGAGTTGATATTACTTGATTGTTGGGTTGATATTGCTTGATTGTTGAGTTGATATTGCTTGATTGCTGAGTTGATATTGCTTGATTGTTGAGTTGACATGGCTTGATTGTTGAGTTGATATTGTTTGATTGTTAAGTTGATATGGCTTGATTGTTGAGTTGATAATGCTTTATTCTTGGGTTGGTATTGCTTGTTGATAACAAACCTCTAGTACTTAACGTAACTCTTGTGACACAGTGTCAAATTGTATGCTGGCAATGGGGGATATGGTTTTAAATCGACACAATTATAATTTAGAAAATTAATATTGTAATGTCACAAACTTTTATAATATTAATACACACACACTAATTCAGGTACAAAGACACAGTGTCAATAAGTGTAAATAATAAATCACATAGATTAAAGAATTGAAATAAAACACATTTAATAAAAAAAAAAAAAACTAATTTCACTTTAACTTTTTTTTATACTCTGGGAACTCAAAATAATTTGGGAAATAGCTAGACTCTCATTAGAACAAAATCTTTATATTTGTAGCTCTCATGGGCTTCTATTTTTAGCTATTCCATAGTATTTCACTAAGTTCTGGGAAAAATATTTCGACCAAACAACTTTTGATGTTATCGGTGACCTTGACATGTGTTATCACGTGACATAAACATACTAGGGCAGGCATGTCAAACTGGGCGTTCGGGGGCCGCATGCGGCCCGCGACCACTTTGCATGCGGCCCGCTTGGCCACCTAAAAATTATAAAAATAATGTTAAACTATTACGCTGGAAAACAAGAGATGGCAAGCTACTTGAATTGAAAAATAGTATTTTTTAACATGAACAACGAGGGTGAGTCTGCAGTGAAAGCAAGCTACATTTTGTCAAACTTCATTGTAAACCATTCCCAATGATTTAATAAATGTGATTTTATGAAGGAGAGTGTTGTTAAAGCCGAAGTATCATTTGTCCTGAAAAGGTGAAATCATTCAAAGAAATAGCGTTAACTAGTGACCCTGAGGTTGCAAAAAACAAGAGAGACTGATGGTAATTTTAAATTTGCTCATTTTCAGTGCATCATTCACCAAGAAACATTCTGCGTACACATCAATCAGTTCAAACATATCATAAGACCGGTTTTAGTCGCTTCTCAATTTTATTCGTCCCCGTGGTTTTAATGCTCGCCAATTTTCAATGTTTCTGGATGACGTTGGACACAAATTTGATTGTGTTCCCTACTACTCAGAAGTCTGCTGGCTGTCATAAAGTATTGAAGAGATTTTTTGAACTGCGTGAGGAAATCGTTTTGTTTCTGAACATGAAAGGTGAACCTGTTGAACATTTCCAAACTGACGAATGTGTTCGGGATTTGGCAATTGTAGTTGATCTCACTGGTCACCTGCAAGACTTGAATTAGAAACTCTAAAGTAAAGACAAAATTGTTACAACTGCGTGTAATCATATGAAATGCTTTCAAGTAAAATTAGGACTGTGGATAAACCAAAAATGAAGTGAAAATCTTGTTCGCTTATCAACGTGTCAGGAAACTAAAAAGATTAAATACGGTTGCGGTGAAAATCTTACACCTAGAATCGTTAGTAGATGCTTTCAATGACTGTTTTCGTGACTTCGTTTTACAAGATTAAGAATATTCGTGGTTTGTATCTCCATTCTCATTTGACTCTGAAAATCCTGCTTTAAATGTGCAACTAGAGCTGATAGAATAGCAGTCAGATTCTTAGTTAAAATCGAAGTTTATTGAATTGGCTGTGCCAAAATACAGTTATTTATCCTGAACGGTATGTTGAATTGCGGAAATTTGCAGCCAGATTCCTAGCTATGTTTGCATGCACTGGTCTGTGTGAGCAGTTCTTTAACATAAAAGATCTACAAAATTACCTCACCGTTCGAGATTATCTAATGAAAATTTGTCATGTGTGATGAAAGCGTCCACCTGACATCAATAATATGGTATCCCAAAAACGTTGTCAAGCATCCGGACAAAGAAAATAATATGTAATCATAGTAATTTTAATTAGTCAATAGTAATACAAATTTAGCTAAGGGACATGTATTCCTTTTAATTATTGTACTTTATTGTATTATTTTTTATTGACATAAAACTAATAGGCTGTTTTGCGACTGATTTTTTGCTGCGGCCCCTCAGCTCATAGTAAGTTTTCAATGCGGCCCATACACCTTAATGAGTTTGACATGCCTGTACTAGGGTGTTTAACAAAGTGCTGGTAATGTAAGTTCAGTTCCGAGTCGGACACTGCCCAATTGGTGCGTACTTTGGGCGGTGGAGGGAAAATTTCGACACACGGTGCCGCCATTGCTTCGAGGACGATGAGACAATAGAGCACATTCTCCACGAATGTCGCGCTCTGCAAGATGAACGATCGGGACAAGGTAATGAGAGAGAGATAACTGGTCCATGTGTGGCAAAGGGTCTGTCCTTGTACGGGGATAAGGCGACCCTACAACTCACTGCACGCTTCCTCTTCCGTGCTCTAAGGGAGTAATCTCAGCACGGTTTATTTCAAATGGGGTATCTGATTCGGTAATGTAAGATTTGAGGAGTTTGATTTTTTAAAGCAAAGATGAGTCACTCATGTTTTGTGAACGTAATACTAGTTTATATCTAAGTTGTTTACCGCTGGCTCCTATAACTACTCTAGTCTTGGACTAAGATGTCGTTTGGCCAACAGGGACTTTGCCTGTTTCGTTATTCGACTTGAAGTTTAGAACTGGCGTCTTGTTGAGCTATGACCAGGGGCGGACTGGGTGTCATAATCGGCCCAGGCATTTCTATAACACTCCGGCCCATTAATTGTATTTTATACAAATATTATCCAGAAAATCTTTATGTTAAGTGTATCCATGTATCCATAACTGTAAGCATGCTCTATATTTCTATAAGAAATCTAGCCCTTATGTTGCTTTTTCATCGCTAAAAGTGTGTAGGCCCGAAAAAGATGAAGCCTACAATAGCACTGTTTACGGATGTAGACTATTAGATTATTTTGGAAAATATCCTAAAAGAAATTAGTATTAGGACCTACAATGTTGAGTCTGTAAAAGACTCTTTTTAAACACGACGCTCAGCGGGCCACTTTGTTAAGGGAATATTGTAAAACCTTTAACAATTCAATATGTGACGAAATGGTATTAATGAGACCCTTTAGGTAACCCTACCGGCTCATAAGGGTACCGGCCCCCGGGCATTTGCCCGAATGCCCATATAGCCAATCCGCCCCTGGCTATGACGAGCTAGTCGTACTACTAGACCTCAAGGAGACTGCAGAGTCCAGAAGAGTTGATTGTGTTCACGTTGTAATGTGAAGTCAAAGAAATTGTATGAAGAAACACATTATGAAAACTTAAACACAACCCCGCCTATGTGATTCTTAGGAAGATGACTAAGAAAGTGTGTGTGTGTGTGTGCTAAAATATTTGCCGCTTTCTCTGTCTGTCTATTTGTCTCTCTCTCTCTTTTTCACTTTGTCTATAGGCTATCCTATCACTCTCTCCTCTTTCTCTGTTACATTACAGTCACGCTTCATAAGACATGGTTAAAAGAGACCTTAAGAAAGAGAAATGAGAGAAAGGAGAAAAATTAGAAAGAGAAAGAAAGGGAAAAGGGAGAAAGAGAAAGAAGTATAAAGGCAAAGAGAAAGAGAGAGAGAGAAAGACAGAGAGAGAAAGAGAGAGAAAAAAGAAGAGAAAAGAGAGAGAAAGAGAGAGAGAAAACAAGAAGAGAAAAGAGAGAGAAAGACAGAGCCAAAGCGAGAGAGAGAGAAGGTTGAAAGAAGAGATAGATGAATCAGAGGCGTCACTAGGCAGGTGCGGGGGGTGCGGTCCGCACCGGGTGACACCCGATAGGGGGTGACACCCAAGTGTAAAAGGCACTTAAAAAATAATTTTAAAATACCAACTTTAAAATGTGACAGAAGCAAAATCATAAAGCTTAGAAATTGTTGAATAAAATTATTCTAAATGGGAAAACATCAATAGTAAGATTTTCTCCACTGATAAATAGTGGTCATGTGCCACAACGAGAAACTCGAGAGAAGACTGAAGAACATTTATCAGGCTTTCAAATTAGGAACATTTTGGGAGCAGGACTTTAGCTTCAAAAAATTGACAAGGACGTCATTGCTATGATTGACGTTTAGATGGGAAAACAGAGGGACATCTTGTATTATAGATTGCTTACTATCGCATTGTTTCTAGCAAAGAAAAAGTTGGTATATGGTGACGAATTGAAGAAGACTTTTCATTGAACAATGAAATTTTTATTCTTGGGATTGTGGAAATGTTATCCAAATATAAGCCAGTGCTGAAATAATAACTTATACGATCGCAAGTCAGCAATAATAAAAAAAATAATTTTCAAGCTTGTACCTTGTACCAAAAATATATATAAAAGTTTAAGCAAACCACTTAAGGGATATACTTATCAGAGATGAGAGACATAAAAGCTGCAAGGTACTCTGGTATCTTGTATGACAGCACACCTAACATAGATCTCTGAAGTTGTAAGATGTATTAACAGTAGCAATGGTTATGTTGAAGTGACGGAAATGTAGGATCTTCCTCTTAATGTGGGCCAAATCTGGTGTATCAGTTCTGGTAATTTAAAACGACTGAAAAGATATGGGCTTAACGTATCGATATGATGAGCTCAGGGACATGGTAGTGCAGCTACAATGTCAAGGATTCATGAAGAAGTGCAGGCAGTAATAAATGAAGAACAGAAAAGAAACTTGAATGAATGTGTACACCGTTTACTTGAGCTATGTGGTCCAAATTCTTAATCGGAAAATATTTTCTAATTATACTTTCTTGGTTCTCTAGAAAAAGGGTTTTCTTTCTTTGCCGCTAATACTAATAGATAGGATAATATTATTAATAATAGCGTGTCATATGAGCAACTCGCTGGTGTGCTAATGTTGTTGCTGTTAGACCCATGAAAGAACGATTTTATGAAAGTGTGACGCGAAAATCTTTGCCGTCTATCTGAAAATACAAACACTAGAGGCGCAGCACAAATATGATTGCCAGCTGTCTGTGAATACACGCATAACTTTCATTGCTTGACTTTCTTATTGGCAGATGTGCTCAAAAAAGTAAACTAAACACAAAAGTACCTTCAAATTAAAGTGTTAATTATTTTCAAAGTGGTGGTGGCTAAGCTCGAGCACTTTAACATTTACTCTACGAAATATGTGAAAAGTTAGCTCAAAATGTTATTAAGATAACTTTTCTGAAATCAAACTAGCATGTGTTAATGCAAAAGAAAAATACGTTTTAACAATATGAAAATTTCAGGAAAGTATTTTTAAGATTTACTATTCAAATAGAGAGCAAGAAGTTAATACTCAGTGCATCAATCTCTTTTATATTGGGCCTGACAGCAAGATATGTGAATAGAAATACTAAAACTAGAATACTAGAATGCAGCAAAGTTTTGAAAGACGACAACGAATGTCTACCAGCCTTTGAATAAAACCTTTAACTGTTTCTTGCCAAATGCATGTTTACAAGGCGTCATGTGAAAAGAAGCTTTGTAAAACTAAATTTAACTAATAACGTTCTCTCATTAAAACATCAACTAACGACGTTCTCTCATTAAAACATCAACTAATAACGTTCTCTAATTCAAACATCAACTAACAACGTTCTCTCATTCAAACATTAACTAACAACGTTCTCTCATTAAAACATTAACTAACAATGTTCTCTCATTAAAAATCAACTAATAACGTTCTCTCATTAAAACATCAACTAACAACTTTCTCTCATTAAAACATCAACTAACAACGTTCTCTCATTCAAACATTAACTAATATCGGTCTCTTATTAAACATCAACTAACAACGTTCTCTCATTAAAACATTAATTAACAACTATTTTTTGAAATCAAATCAAGCAAATCTGTCCATTGAAAACGAAGTCGCAATATATGTTGAGTTTAAAGTTTTTTTGTATAAGTTTTCTAATTTTGAAATCCTGAAAATGAAATTTAAATATTTATTTTCTAAATTTATTGTAAACTATTATATGTTAAAAAAAAATTAATTTTTTTTTTACCTATCAATATACTTTTCATTAAGTTGCATTTTTCATTAGTTGTCCTCATGAAACTACCATTATATGTGATTATAATGTTCAAAAGTTTCCATTAAGAGCTGTTTAATGTTTACTTAGGAAAGCATGCTCAGTTGGTTTTTAATTTCTTTCTATTTAAAAAAATCGTAGATGTTAATGTATGTAATGATTAACGATAATATGTAAGAGAAAAAAACATAATCGATACTCATTTAAACTATGTGTAGCAGCAATCAACGAACTGTATTATTGCGCAAAAAACAACAACTGAACAACGATAGTTTTTTATTTGAAGAATAAGTGGAACGCTGGGGGAGGTGACACCCTGATTTTACCGCACCGGGTGACACCCACCCTAGTGACGCCTCTGAGTTGAATCACTGTCTTGAAAAACTTTGCCCTATATATATTTGTGTACAAACTCAAAGTCCTCCTCTTTGTGTCCTGTGGGTAAGTGAGAGACAGAAGAAGAACAAAAAGGAAGGGACGGAAGAGGCTGGGGGGGTGAGTTCACTTTACAGTGTCACTGCCAACTGGTGACTGACACGAGTTGATGACTCGGCTGCTCTTCACTGGGTCACTCCGTCATCGTACACAGTCAGTGACATAAGATTCCCAGAATCTAGTCGTCTGCTGACTAACACGGAGAGTGTGATAATTAGGGCGCGATAGTGAGGATATGGAACGAGGTGGCATGATTGTAGAGCTAAACCGTAACGTTTACAAGAACTCAGGATTGGAACTAGAGAAATAACATTGGTGTGCGCTCATAGGAAGGCCTTCAACCAAACTCACGTGAGACTTGTTCTTAATAAAGACAGCAAAGAAAAGTTTTAAGTTACGACCAAGCTAAGCACAGGGGGGAAGATCAGGCAAACAATAGAGACAGAACCAGATTTTACTAAGCGGAGGCAGTGGGCACGATTTTTAACTTGCCCATTTCTCTTAAAGCCTCAGTATAAATGCCCTTATGATATAAATCGGCCTAATAGCATGTTATATTTGGGATGAAAAAAATAAGATTACTTGTCAATATCTTCTCATTTCCATGTCTTATGTTTAATTAATTAGCATATTTTGTTTACAATTTTTTTTAAATTCCGAACATCCTTTTAAGAGGGAGATACAGGACAGAGGCAAAAGCTTCAGCTGTCGGGAAACTGGCCCTGAGATATACTTGATCATGACGATATCCGCATGGTATTGCCATTTAATTCTACACGGAACTGTTTGAGCTGAAACGCAATTCGCTGTAACGTTCGCTACATTTGGCTACATTTGGGGGTCAGGGAAGTAAATAATTTCCTTTCCAAAAGAATAGAGACAAGTCATAGACGTATATAAATATAGACTGGAAAAAGGAAGTAACTCCATGTACATCTATTGAATTCGCATTTCCGAATTATGAAAAACTTAAAAATTGCATGATCTTCGGTCTTAGAGATTAAACACAATTTATAGACATAAAAAAGTGCACACAATTGCAATGCAGTAATATTAGTTTCATAAAAATCTCTTATTGGCCAGTCTATATTTATGTATGTCTATAAGACAAGGCTATGGTACACAGGATTTATTGTGTTTATCTACCCTTTCATAAAACTAACAAGTTATATTTAAAAAAAAATGATTTTAAAAAACACAATTCCTCCTTTATGAAGCTGAAAACTTTTTGTAAGAGCGATTACTTTGTTTGGTATAACTATTTAATAATATTTTTTAAAATGAGCATGCTTAGCCCACCCCAATTAGAAAAGGATGATGTCCACAAAAGTCGAACCAGGGACGCTGTGCCTAAATCAGAAGTGCTAGCACTCGAGCGACAAATGGAAAAATACATTTTTTGTTTGGGTTTGAGATTTGATTCTAAATTTCCACTTTGGTTGTTTCAATTGTTATCTTGGAAAGGTGGGACGTTAAAAACAACAACAAACAAACAAAAAACCCAATATGTTTAAACTATAAGTCAGAGAAAAAGGACTACAGTTGTAATTTTGGCTCATAGTCATACATCTAAGATGTTGATCTCCCATTGAAATTATATTTCAGTCATACTTCTCTCAATATGTCGTTAATTGTCAAGGCTGTGCATGTTTAAGTTCAAAACTTGATTTTCGGATTTGTATGTGTGGTGGCTGAGAGGTGAAGTGCTAGGCCTCGGATTCAAGGTGTCTCGGGCTTGAACCCTGGTAAAGTCTGGGATTTTTAATTTCAGGATCTCAAGGACTCCTCTGAGGACTCCCCTGAGTCCATCAAGTTCTAATGGGTACATGACATTAGCCGGAAGAAAGATAATGTGGTTGTTCGTTGTGCTGGCCACATGACACCCTAGTTAACCGCGTTCCTCAGAAATAGATGATTTGCATAATCTGCTCTATAGATCGCAAGGTCTGAAAGGGGAACTTTCTTTTACTTTAGGCAATTTGGTGCGAGTTCGAAGTGATATCTTTCGTGGAGAGTGGACGTGGCCATGGAGAAATACAATATCAATGAAAATATGAATAATCCTGCATCTTTACAACCAGGCCACTAGTGCGATAGACTTGAACACTTACATTGGAACTACTTTAAATCCACAGTTGGAGTGAGACAAGGCTGCTTACTTTCACCAATACTTTTCAATATCTTTCAATATCTAAGGCGGATTACGAAAGTACTATAAGCATATGTGAAAGAAGAATAACTAACATGTTCTTTGTGGATGACGTAGATGGTCTAGCAGAGGCAGAGTTTTATGACTTGGTGATGCACGTAGAAGGTCTAGCAGAGGCAGAGCTAGCTG
>JADKLZ010030763.1:514-15468 GCA_021533235.1 Biomphalaria straminea | reverse complement strand
CGTCAAGAGTCTGCAGCCAGGGCTGCTAAAACGATTAATCTCGATTGTATTTATGTACATACTCAAGGTCAAGGTCCGACACGAGCGATATATTTGTTTCTCTCGACATCAGAAACTCCGCCCAATGACCTGGTGCGCATTCGTGCGTGACCGATATTAACGACGGAAGAAAAAATAAAACTCTATGAGATTCAATCTCCAGAAAAATGAAGATCTTAAAAGTGGTTGTTGGGATTGTATTCTTATTTTATGTTTCTTTGGCTAATCGACGTAAGTGTCTTCTTCTTATGTTATCTTATTAAAGACGTTCTTTCATAAACAAAAAAAAAATAATTCCTACGCGCATCTATTAATGAATCTAGTCGTGTCTCTGGTCTCCACACTTAAACACGAATTAGATTTAAGCTAGAAGATCTAAACATTTATATGTTAACATAGGCGTAGAAAGGATGGGGGAGAATTTTAAAATCCCCCCGGGGGAGTACCCAAACGAGTGTTTTCAAGACTAAATATTAAATATTACGCAAAATAAGCGTGGTCGAGAGGCTAAGAGGCGCTTGAACTTAGCTTGGCTCGGCTACCTAGAAGGGGGCTCGAGGTTCGACACCCGACTCGGGCAGAGTTGTGTTTACCGAGCGCCTAAAGGCAGCACGGAAAACAAACTCCTAGATACCCCCTCCCCCCCCACTGGTCCACAAATGAGATTGGACCAAAGCGCTCTGAGCATGCTATAAGCATGAAAGTATCGCTATATAAAAGCAATAATAAAAAAAACAAATGCTGGGGCCTCAAAATAGGTCAAGCCCCCCCCCCGGGCCCTCAATTAATGGCGAAATTCCAGCTACGCCACTGCAAGTAAAATTAGACTTCATTAACAACTTTCAGATTTACTTCGCAGTTGCCCGTGTTTGGTATAACAGTTAAAAGCAATAGGGATAGAGAGACAGACAGAGAGAGAGACAGAGAGACAGAGAGAGAGAGAGACAGACAGAGAGAAAGACAGACAGAAATAGAGACAGACAGAGATAGAGATAGACAGAGAGAGCGAGACAAACAGACATAGAGAGAAAGACAGACAAACAGACAGACAGAGTGAGAGTGACAGACAGACGGAGAGAGAAACAGACAGAGAGAGAGAACAACAAAGAGAGAGAGAGAGACAGACAGACAGAGAGAGAGAGAGAGAGACCTTATAAATTACAAACGTTAAATCAAAAGAGAAGATAATTACTTCTTGCGCGTTTCTTGATGAGTACAATACAACCACCGGTCGTTGACTTGTAGCACCAAACTACCCACAGGTTGTGACGTTGCAGGTCAGTGTTCAGCCCTCTATAACGATTGGTCACGTGTCAATCTTTGTGCCTCAATAATCAGACTCACACCAATCATCTCCTTGACAGGATGTAACATACTATATTCGCTCGCTTAGAAGTTCGATTTATAGAAGGTTGACATATTTGAACTCCATTGTATTTCTTTTTATAAATAGTTTAGAGTTAATGCCCCTTATCTATATCTAGCCACCAGGTGGTGTGTCAGCAACAATGCCGAAGAGATGAAGTGCACACAACTGAAAGCAGAGCTAGAGAAGGCAGTAGAAGCCAACAAAACATTAGAAATAGTCCTACCAGCCGATTTCCAATGCATTGATGCTGAAGATGTGTATGTTAAGTAGTTAACATTTATTTAGTTTGAGCTTATGTAAGAACAATGATGTCTCTTAACTTTCCCCTAAAATTCGTCATTATTTTAAAATTTTAATACACTTACTTGACTAAAGTTGAATTAATACTTTGGCTCTCAGTGGAGCATACGGCGCAACAGCACTTCACCATAGGACTCTGTTCTGGGCCTTTCCCCTCAGTTTATCCAAGTCTGCCGTTCGATGCCTCTTGGTGTACCTACCTTCTTCATGTTTGCTTTGGTCGTCCAGCATTTCTCTATCCCTGTAGGTTCCAGCCTAGGGCCATTTAGTAATCCTCTCTGTATTTCACCATGTATGCCCAATCCAATCCCTTTTGAGTATTGTTGGGTTTTTATTTTTGCTCTATCGGTTTTTGCTGTTTCCCAAAGTGGGACTTCTATTAACTTCTTTATACATTTATAGGAAGGGTTATTATATGCATCACATTCAGAGAAAACCCTATTAGAAAGGTGGAAATTTGAAGCCGGATCATAATGGCGAATAAGCCCTTTGATGACCTTCTGACCATTGTCATAAAGCACAAGCTAAGACTTTCCTGCAGGGAACAGTACCAGGGAGAAGACAGTGAGCCAGATTGAGGAAGCGATGGGAGTACAACATTAAGAAATGGATGGGCAATCGGGCACGTCTATGGAAAGTCTCTAATCCATTGGTTCTCAACCTGTGAGTCGCGACCCTCTTGGAGATCGAATGACAAATTGTCTGAGGTCGAATAAGACCACGGGAAATTTTTTTTTTTGTCTATTCATCATTGAAATTTTTTTTTTAGTCTATTCTAATGTCATGTAACAAGCAAATCTGAACCGTACTTGATATTCAAACTATTTCCCGTTCTGTTTGAGATTGTGTAGCCGTTCTTCGTCCATTTCGAAGAACAAATCTGTGCAAACTCCAGCTTATTAGTTATGAAGTCTGAATTCAGAATCAGACTTGATGTAGAAGATGAATTTCGCTTTGTTACTAGGTTCGTGACCTGGTGGAACAGCAACAAGCTCAACCTTCACAATGTTGTTGATCTGTTTGGAAATACTGTCGAAAGACTAACAATGTAGTTTACTGTATCAAAGATTGTTATCCATACTTCGCCATATTTTACAAAAAGTCACCTAAATATGCAACATGTATATTATGATAACTTTTTATAAAAATTTATTTATGTTCAAAAAAAGTTACGGTTGGAGGGTAGCCGCCTAGTTGGAAATTAAATTTAGGGGTCGTGGAACAAAAATGGTTGAGAACCGCTGCTCTTATCAGACGGATAGAAGAGACTCCCCCAATAGAGAGATATAAAGAATAGATCTAGATAAACTTTAACAACTCTCTAGAACACCATTTCTCTTCTTTCTGTAACACCGTAATTGTGGCAGAGGTGATGTTAGCTGCTCAAATTGTAACCCCCTAATCATTGTATACATTTCTCTTGAGGCCTTAACCTGCACGCTAGTTGCTCTTAATAATAGCAAGGTACGTAGGCCTACAAGATTTGATCATATTCTCTTAAAAAAGGGGGCTCCGCGGAGCGTCATAGCTGGCCCTCGCCTTTTACAAATTGTACAGTCAGCCGGTTCGTAGCAACCAGGGCGCAAAGTGACAATGTCCAGGGCTAACGACTATGAGATGGAACCCGATTTGTAGGCTAATGCCAGGGCCGATTTTCTTACCCAGTGCGCCCCTACTGCAAGATCCATAAAAACTGTTTTAAGGAAGAATGTCTCGTTGTGTTGTCCTCTAGCGACGAAATTGAAACTTGTTTTCTAAACAATCATCTCGTCACTTCCTGTAGCATCATCAATGTTTTGTGGTAGAACCATAGACACATATATATAGACTGGCCGATGAAGAACAAATTATTATTGGAAAAATTTGGGCAAGCATAGATTTAGTTATATATATTTTCCTATGTCTTTCAATATGAAATTGTTGATATGGTGCGCATAGGTGCATGCGTAGCCTATAAAGGCTAATATTAGGAATAATGAAGTTTTGTACTTTTCAAAACTAAAGATCATAGTTATATATAGACTGAAATTTACGTCATAGAATTTATAGCTCATTTGCCATCATTTTTTTCTAACGTAGATGTGGACATAAAACATATTTGACTCTTCCCAATTGAAAATAAGATCCTGTTTCCAGTCTATATATATATGTCTATGGGTAGAACCTTGTAGCTATGGATTATCTTTTTGTAATAAAAAATATACAAGAATAATCTTACAAAAGTTGTTAAAATAGATACTTTGTTGTAGTCACGTTCATATGGAACGAGGTTTGACAAGATAAGACATGTCATTGCAAATGCAATGAGTGCCAATTTGCAACTCTGTTTACACACCTTTATTGTAGGATGTAATTATCTTCTTTTTTGAAGTAACGTCTGTATTGTATAAGATTAAAGCCACTCGTTAAATAGGTTATTCAAAAATATGTACAGAGATTTTTCTTGAGAAACATTTTCATTGTTTTGTTTTTCTTTGGACACCATTTTTGAACAACGAAAATTGTAAATAAAACAAAAGAGCATGCCAATCTCTTTGATTTTTGTTATACTATTTCTTTAATAATATGCTAGTTCAAAATTGATTAGAACCTGGTGACCGAGACTCTCTCTTTTGAATAATTTCTTAAGGAAGGATATATTCCCGAAGCCATTTTGAAAACACATGTGTCATTACGAAAATGAATTAACACTACCAATCTGAAGAGTTGCTTTTATGTTCTGTTAGTTGTAAATGTAATTGTTTTGGTATGGGATATTAGACTGTGAAGACTAAATGCATTGTAATAATTCACAAGCAAAATAAAATAGTATTCTGCATAGCAGGACAATGTTAATTATTCTAAGCTATCTAAACTGGGAAATGAGAATAGTTAGTTATTTGCTTTGAAAAATAATTGACCTTCTAAATTTATAGGTGAAATAGCCTACTACTATGTCACTGTTTTTTGTCACTATAAATTTTAGCAATGGGTGAAACTTATCGACTGTATTGAGAGGTTTGGGCATAAAAGTACCTTGTATTTAAACGTATATTTTTTTGCTTGTAATGTTTGTTTGTTGAAGGAAAAATACTTCTATGCAATATTTAATCTTAACATAAGGTATAAGGTGTGTGATATGAGTAACAAGAGTCGCTTGGCTGCTTATCAAATAGGCCAGAGTTTTAATCCCGGTCGACCTCGAGTTTTCGCGATGAGGCCAATGAATTAAGAACATTTTACTCATTTACATATAATATAAATATATGCAAACATACACTAATTGCTCGCTTAAGAGTATAGGATATGCCTCAACGCACCTTGGCTTGGAAAAGTTAAACACAAGTTTCATTTTAAGAAACAATTTCTGGCTATTACCTGGCATTCGCTTGAAGCTGAGCTTAACTGGCCTACATTACATGAACTTTAAAATAATTTCGTCTTTTAGTAGCCTACTCTTCGAGTGTGACATGAGAAACTATCGCTTCGTACCCGGCTGTAGTGACCACCATCTACACCAGTGTTTCTCAAACTGTGTGCCGCGCACACTAGTGTGCTGCCGAAGATTTGCAGATGTGCCGCGGAGTTTTCAGAACGCCACAGTGCAGCGTTATACAGGTCTGCCTACTATTATTTTTTTTATTTTACGTTGCGATGACATAACCACTTGTAACAACCAGTAATAATAGCCCCCACTCACCCCTTTTCTATGCCCTGCTAAATCGGATCGCTCCATTTTAACGGAAACCGGTGTTTGCCATTCAGATTTTGGAATTTTCCAATATACACGTCACTATACTTATATTATAATGATGAATAAAATGTAGGCTGCCTAAGCAGACACACTGCAATATTTGATTTGGTAACGATATAATAAGCGATGCGTTTTATGTAAATTTTTAAACTGTATACAAATAATAACAAATTATCAATACGCTTTATTCATTGTTATCTATGTAGAAATACGAGAGCAAGAATGACACTGGCAAGCGTCAAATCAAAAGCAAGGAATCAAACGAAGGTACAAAGAGAACTGCATCGGATATGGCTTTATAACTTCTGGACCTGAGGATTCTTTATTGCCCTTTGTCTGATCTGCAATGCAAATCTGAGGCGTTCGTTCCAAGCAAATTGAAGGAATATATCAGGGCTCAACAAAATAGACAAGCTAAGAAACTTACGAACTACCTAAAGCTGCCAGGGATTGATTGCCAGTTATAAGGTTGCTCTGTTATTAGGATAGCGCAAGAACGCACACAAAGAGGCTGAATATGTCATTGCACCAGCTTTAGCAATAGTTGTTGAACCAATCCTAGGACCCGATGCCGCCGAAAAAGTTAAGAAAGTGCCTATGTCAAATGATACTATCTTTCATAGAATTGAAACTTATCGTCAGATTTACAAGATGAAATCTGTGAACACTTCGACGTGACTGACAATGAATTGTCTCTGCTGTGGTCTCTTCAAGTTGATGAATCCACTGACGTTAGCCGCAAATCCCAGCTGTTAGCTTTTATTTGGTTCATTAAGGATGAAAAACGTGTCAACGAATTCATATTTTTGCAAAGACTTAAAACTATGACCAAAGACGAAGAAATTTTCAATCTGGTGAACGAAAACGTTTTGCTCTTCAAACAGCGTTCGCACAGATGGCTGTCCTTCCATGCAGGGACTTAGAAAGGGATTCGTCAATCTTTTGCGTCAAGAAAATCCAAATGTATTAGTTATTTACTGCATGATCCACAGAGAAATTCTTGCTTTCAAATCTTTGCCGAAAAATTTGATGTCTGTTCTGGATCAAGTGATTGAAGCTGTAAACTTCATCAAATCTCGACCGCTTGCATCCCGACTTTTCTCTCAGCTCTGTGCAGCAATGGATTCAGACTACAAATGCCTCCTGTATCATACCAACGTTCGTTGGCTCTCCAGGGGAAAAGTGTTAAAGCGTGTCGTCCAACTTAAAGGATGACCTGATTTCATTCTTAAAGGCTGAAAAAAAAAACTTTGGGTTTTCTATTCATGACGAGATCTGGTGGGTTAAGGGTTCGTTGGGACATTATAGGTATAAGAGGGGCTCCCACGCGGCTCGGCCTCCGGCCTTGCACAGGAGGAGGGAACCTGTGTTTGGCTCAAGGGGGTCGGGTGCAGCGACACCGGGTGTGATACATTTGCACTTCGGATAAGGCGGGACCTCTGACAGTGTGGTTGATGAAGAGCCGGCTTCTCATCCTGGCCACGGGTAAAATCCTTCCCTTGGTCAAAGGAACATAAAAGCGAGCTCGCTCTATGCTCTCGTCCCGAATGGACATCAGTAATCGGTGGGTTAAGGGGACATTTCTGATTTATTTGACAAATTCATTAAATTTAAGTCTTCAAAGACCATCGGAAAACATTATGACTGCATCCTCAAAACTGAAGACATTTGGTGAAAAAAATGTCTTTGTGGCAAAGTAAGATCTCGAATAAGTCTTTGACTGCTTTCCTACTTACAATGAATGTGCTTCAAATAAAGAAATCACCTCAAAAAATTCTGTACACTTTGACACACCTGCAGTCAGAATTGCAGCATTACTTCCCAACAGATGGAAGTCTTGAATATGGATGGGTCAGCTATCCATTTGGAAACTATGAAGCTACAAATCTTACAACTGAAGAAGAAGAGCAGCTCATTGATTTAAAAAATGATGCAATTCTTAAGTCAAATTTTGCGGAGAAAAACCTGGACATGTTTTGGATTTAAATCAACATGTTATAGCCTGCAATCAGTTTCAAAGCAATCAAAATAATTCTTCCATTGATATCTTCATGGTTTTGTGAGTTTGGATTTTCAGTACTGAATGAAATCAAGTCTAAGAAAAGAGACAGACTTCTTACAATAAACGATGAAATGCTAGTTTGTTTGTCGACTTTGGAGCCTCCATTAGATCTCATTTGCTCTAAAAAGAAAAAAAAAGCACATCCTTCACATTGAATGTAACATTTAAAAACAGGTCAAATAATTTTTCATCTTCCTGGTGTGCCGCGAAATTTTTATATATTTTTTACTGTGCCGGCAGACAAAAAGTTTGAGAAACACTGATCTACACGGAAGGCTCCGTGCAGACGCCCGAGGGCACTGTGAGAGCTGGGTATGGGTAGGTGGTGTCCAACTCTCTGGCAGTCCCGAAAGTGTGGAGCAGCACCGAAGCTGAGTTGGAAGCAATGTTCGAAGAATTGAAGTGGGTAGCGGAAAGAGTCCGAAATAGATCAACGGCCACATCGGGCGTGGTCATTTTCACCGATTCGATCTCTGCCCTCGATGCCCTTAAAGGGCAGCATGCAGGCGTCGGGAAGGCAGAAGCGTTCCTCTTGGTGGTGGAACGCCTTTTATAGCTCAATGTAAATAGTTTTATTCAGTGGGTTCCAGCCCATTGTGGTCACTCATCAGAGGGCTGACCTTTTAGAGAAGGTCGCGGCGACGACGTGCACCTTATATGATGAACCGTGCACCCTTGCGAGTGTACGAGCCCTAGCCGACACCCGATTGTTGGCACGCTGGTATGACAGTTGGGATGCTTCGAACAAGGGCCGAGAGCTTTACAAGCAGATGCCGTCCTAGCCCAGTTCTCTGCTAGAACGTTGGTTTCCGTGGCTGATTTAGGCTACCCATTCCATTTACTAATGGCACTAGGGAAGAAGGAGCATCCATATACTGCTTATACCGTTGTGTACGGAATAAAAAATGTGCCTTTATCTTTGTGAATATTTCATTAGGTTTTATTTGTTTACTTGATAGATTCAAATAATTGATGCAAGTTCACTCAATAAGTAATGTTCTATGATAAGACGTTCTGTGTTGGTTCGTTGACTTGGAGTTTCCTTTTATACATCTTTAGCTTTGCTTGCATGGAATTGATTGAATCGGATCAGGCTGACCTGGTCAACTTGGACTCGGGTCTGGGCTACTTTGCGGGTCGGCAGCATAACATGATGCCCATCATGGCAGAGAAGTATGACACAGGTAAATTAAAAGAAATGTCATCTACCTGTTGTAATATTTATAATGAATTTTTGAAGCACTTAACGATCGGCGTAACTAAATTTTCACAAAGATTTTACAATGTGTAATGACAAACATACATGAATATAGATATAACATTTTGTTTCGTTTTGTTTTTTTGTTTTTTTTGTAAATATTTCTACAATATGTGTGGAATTGGAGTTGAGTTGGCCGAGTGTAATAGAGCTTGGCTTGCGAACCGAGGGACCCTGGTTCCAATAATAATGAAGACTGGAAATGTTAATTTCGGGATCTTTATGGCCCCTCTTGAGTCTTGAGTCAACCCAGCTCTAATGGGTACCTTGTGCTAATATAAAATATATTACGTCATTGTTTATTGTTTATGTTATTGAGTGAACGTAAAAGATAGAGCGGAAATAAAAGAGTTCTCCATGTCTACCTTAATGAAGACAGTCTCGTTATATTATTTATTGTTAAATTGTAAAGTCTACAGTAGTTTATTAATCTGTGACAACAGAACATGGTGTCAGAAGGGTCAGATCTTGTGATCTGGTGTCAGAAGAGTCAGATCTTGTGATCTGGTGTCAGATCTTGTGACAGATCTGGAAGGTAGTGGTTTCTAAATTGCTTTTAAGTACATTGTATTTGTACCAAGTGGCCGTGATATCATATCACTAGACTAGTTCATATTCAACGTTATTGAATTGTTTTGGATCTAGATCTAGACATAGAATCTAGAGTCTGTAATGGAATTATTCGATCCTCCTAAACCGTTGTCACTAGACGGCAATCTATCTGAAAGATGGAAAAAATGGAGACAAAGTTTTGAACTATTTATGGTCGCCACTGAAAGGAACACGAAGCCTGAACCAGTAAAGAAAGCTTTACTGCTACACCTGATCGGTGAACCCGCTCGAGACATCTACAATACTTTTCAAGGATGTGAAGATGAGACTGTAGACAAACTCATTGAAAGGTTTCAGAATCATTTTATGCCTAAGTCCAACACTGTTTATGGCAGATTTAAATTCTTTACAATAAGTCAGAAGGACGGTGAAACGTTTGAACAGTACTATACAGATTTAAAGAATTTGTCCAAAGAATGTAAGTTTGATAACCTTCGTGAGGAACTCCTCTGAGATCGATTAGTATGTGGCATACAGTCGGATCGAGTGAGAGAGAGACTTCTGAGAGACGTAGACTTAACTTTAGAAAAAGCAGCAAGCATCATTCGTGCTGACGAGCATACACAGAACCAAATGATGGATATGAAAGGGGATATGAAATGACTACAAATAGATGCTGCTAGTAAAGTAAAGAGGACAGAAGGCAGAATGCCAGTTAAAAACTCACACGAGAGTATGGCAAGGAACCATGGAACAAGTACCATTAAAGATTGCAGATCTTGTGGTAGATCGCATAGAAAACATAATTGCCCAGCATTCGGACAGACATGTCGAAAATGTAAAAAGAAAAATCATTTCGCTGCAAAATGTCGTTCGAAATATTCCAAGGTTGTTGATTTACTGGAAGATGAAAGTCAAGCAAGCCAAATAAATGAGTTATGGTTTGAGGCAATTGGCACTGACAACAATGTCAGAGTTTGGATGGTTGATGTCAATATTATGGGAAAGATGGTCAAAATGAAGATTGACACAGGAGCACAAGCTAATGTGGTATCAGAGTCAACGTGGAACACTTTAGAAACTGAAAGTCAGTTAAAACAGTCAAATATTACCCTACGAGCATTAGGAGATGAAACACTAGAGCTGAAGGGAGTTGCATCGGTCACATTTAAAGTCGGCGATGTAGAAGTTAAAGATGATCTATACGTGATCAAGAAAAGTATAAATCCTATACTAGGACTGAAGACATCTATTGCTTTAAAACTAATTGAAGCAAAGAGAAATGTTGAGGTACATGATGTCAAGCAACAGAATGAAGTTCCACAAGTGTTGATGAAAAAATATAAGCAAGTATTCGAAGGACTCGGTACATACAAAATATCACATTAAAGTAACGGCAGATGCAAAACCAGTTATTCAATGTGCGCGCAGAGTTGCACCATCACTGTATGAAGAATTGAAAAAGAAACTCACACATATGCAACAAGATGGAGTGATCACAGAAGTTGATGAACCAACAGAATGGGTTCATAACTTGGTTATAGCAAAGAAGAAAGATAATTCTTTGAGGTTGTGTTTAGATCCCCGAGAACTGAACAAATATATAATGAGAGAACATTTCACTATACCAACATTTGATCAAATCAATAGTTCACTGGGAGCAGCAAAAGTGTTTAGTATACTTGATCAAAAGGATGCATATTGGCAAGTTGAGTTAGATGAGCCAAGCTCTTATTTATGTACATTCAATACTCCGTTTGGAAGATACAGATTTTTGAGAATGCCTTTTGGTATATCCTCAGCAAGTGAAGTACTACAGAAACGTGCTTATCAAGTATTCGGAGACATCCCAGGTGTACATATCATGTCAGATGACATGCTGATTGCAGCAAAAGATGAACAAGAACATGATCAAATTTTTGAAAATGTTCTGGAGAGAGCTAGAAAGAACAGTGTTAAGTTCAACAAGAACAAGATACAATATAAACTTTCTGGTGTTAATTATCTCGGAAGACAAATTGGAGCAGATGGTATTCGTCCAGATCCAGCTAAAATCAAAGCAATAATGGAGATGCCAGCACCAACAGATCGCACAGGAATTCAAAGACTGCTAGGGATGCTGAACTTTCTGTCAAGTTTCATTCCAAACATGTCAACAATCACAAGTCCGTTGCGTGAATTGCTAAAGAAAGATGTATTGTGGCAGTGGAATGCAGAGCAAGAAAATGCTTTCCAGCTAATAAAGAAAACTCTTAGTGAAGCTCCGGTTCTGCAGCTGTTTAACCCTGAAAAACCAGTTACTATTCAGTGTGACGCTTCTTCTAAAGGGTTGGGAGCATGTTTAATGCAAGAAGACAAACCAGTTGCGTATACGTCAAGATCATTGACAGAAACAGAGTGCAGGTATGCACAGATAGAAAAGGAAATGTTAGCTATAGTGTTTGCGGCTGAACATTTTCACCACTATATTTTTGGACGAACTGTGACTGTACAATCAGATCACAAACCTTTGCAAACTATTGTGATGAAGCCTTTACACAAGATTTCACCAAGACTTCAGTTGATGATGTTAAGACTATTGAAATATCAACTAACAGTAACTTACACTCCAGGTTCAAAGATGCAAATAGCTGATACGTTATCGCGTGCGTACATCAGTGGTCAAGAACAATCAAATTCAGATGATGACATGGTTATGAGAATTCATAGTGCAACAGCACAGTTTCCGGGAAGTGATCAGAAGATTATTGAAATTAGAAGGAAAACTGAAACTGATGCTAAATTGAATATATTAATTAATTATGTCAGAGAAGGTTGGCCAAAGTTGAAAGCTCAAGTGCATGAAACAGTAAAGGTGTACTGGTCATTTAAAGACAGTATTCACGAAGAAAATGGAATATTGTTTTACGAGAACAGAATCATAATTCCTTCAAGCATGAGAAATGAAATTCTCGACAAGTTGCACACAGGTCATTTTGGTCTTGAGAAAACCAGGTCGAAGGCAAGACAGAGTGTGTTTTGGCCAGGACTGTCTAAAGATATTTTTTCAACCATAATGAAATGTTCAACCTGTGCAACGTTTAAAAGAAACAATGTGAAGGAAAAATTGCTACCTCATGCTGTACCAGACAGACCATGGAAAAAGGTTGCGACAGATTTGTTTGAATGGCGAAACAATGATTATTTGCTAGTTGTGGACTATTTCTCAAAATACCCTGAAATAAAACGACTGGAGAACAAAACAGCAGAATGTGTCATCAGGGCACTGAAAGGAATTTTTGCTAGACATGGCATACCAGAAGAAATAGTGAGCGACAATATGCCATTCAACAGTTATAAATATAGAGAGTTTGCTTCTGAATGGAATTTCAAGATAACTACATCAAGTCCCAGATACCCTCAATCAAATGGTCAAAGTGAGGTGTATGTTGGTATCGTAAAGCAGATATTTAACAAAGCATACAAAAGTGGGAAAGATCCATATCTCGCTATGCTCGAGTATAGAAATACTCCAATAAGTGGACTGCCGTATTCACCATCACAACTGCTGATGAGTAGAAGACTCAGGGACATAATTCCAACTGATCCCAAACTATTTGAACCATCGATAGCTGAAAATGCAGAGAGATTACTCAACGAACGACAGATGAAAAGCAAAGTAAAATACGATGCAAAAGCAAGACTACCTAAAGATTATTCTGTCGGAGAGAAGGTGAGAGTGCGTCTAGGACAAAAATGGCAGAAAGCTGTCGTCATTAAGAAACATCCATCACCCAGATCTTATATCATAAAGACAAATGATGGAAAAACCTACAGAAGAAACCAACGGTTTTTAAATAAGAGTTTTGATGAAGACATCTCTGGGTACTATGATACTGACGAAGACAATGAACAACAAACTGTTAGAACAACCGAAACAGACAGTTATAGATCAAAGTCTAGAGAACTTGTCGTGCCAGTCAAAACAACCAGAAGTGGCCGAGTTGTTAAGATTCCTTCTAGATATCAGTAGGCCAGTAGCGGTCTTAGGGGGTGGCAAGTGGGGCAACCGCCCCAGGCCCCGCGCCTGAGAGGGGCCCCGCGCTGGGAGATTTTATTGTCACCAACTTCGAAAACAAAATGAGTGATTATAAACAAGGACTTGTTACTCTATATTTTCCCAGTATATTTACTGTACCAGTTGCCATTTAAGCACTTAACTTACATTTCTTATTTCGAAACACTGTTCAGTTTCGGTATAGACGGCCGAGTCTAACAGGCAATCATTGTTTAACAGTTCCCAATAAAAACACATATGTGGAAGCAACCAATCCTAATTGTATATTTGGTATATAAATAACGACGTCTAATCGGAGTTTTTAAGGAAAATGTGTAGTTATAAAGTTTGATCTACTCTTTGCATTATGAAAAATTGAAAATGAAAGAGTCATTTATAACATTTGTAGTATCATAAATTTTTCTGAATAAGGGATCGTCACAAAAGTTATTTTTTAAGGCCACACCTTTAAAATAGTATCATAAAACTTTTGACAAATTGATTTTTTAATGAAAATAATCCATGCAAATAGTAATGTAAGGAAAATACATTTTCTTGTATTTTTAGCGTTTATTATTAATTTATTAGTAGTTAAAAGTTAGTCAATCCATCACTGAGTATCGTCACATATTTTATTTAAAAAGCACCGAAAATAAATAAACAATTATACAGTGTATTCTCGACTGTCGATAGTGATACGTTCTAAGACCACACGCGAAGGTTCGATTTTCGCATTAGGCTATTTAATTTCATAAAAGTGTAATATTTTCGGAATTAAACAGTATCACCAGTTGATGTGCTTGTATAGCTATTTTGGAAAATCAGTTTTCAGCAAGTTTGGCGATGACGTATTAAGTTTCTTTTTCCAATAGGCAATTATTCTATGCATAGACATAGTGCGGCCGTGGGAAAATCCACGTCAACGTGTTGAAACAAAAAAAAACAACAACAAAAAACAAAAACGCAGGAATATTTTTACCTGTCCCCGAAAGAGGAAAAGACGCTATTAGTTTTGTGTGGAATGTCTGTCCGTACGTTCGTCCGTCCTGTTTAGATCTCGTAAACTAGAAAAGATAGTAAAAATCCGACATCATAATATTTAAGACATTCAGAGTTCTAATGTAACGGCTTCTTTTTTTCTTTTCTGAAACCAAAAAATCTAATTTTTTAAATCACGTATGCAAGCAGTTTCTTTAAGAAAAACACATCACTTTTGTAGCTATTCATTACTAATAGTAACAAACACGGGATGCTCTTTAATAAGGGAGATGACCTTTTTTTAAACAGGTGTATTCAATATTTTTAATTTTATTTTTTTAATTTTTAATTTGTATTGCTAACTACTACATTTACACCAATACAAATGTTTACTTTTTTTTAAAAAAGAAAAAATCTATTTAGTATGTATATTAGTTGGACATAATTTAAAACAACAATTAATAAGTAGTTTTCCCTATTATTGAGTTTCATAATTAGTTACAAGATGTAGATGTTGAACTTTACATTCATTCACACACATACGGAAATCTATTAGACCGCTGGGGCACCACACAGATCTGTCAACCTTCTTTCTTCATTCTACACTGTCGTTTGTCTTTGATAGAA